>JAJHUR010119429.1:0-30800 GCA_027495735.1 Lutjanus campechanus
CAATCACTCATACACACCACGTAAAGCTATAGTTGGTAATCCTGTTCAGAAACACAGTCAATACATTATGTATTCAGAAAAAGGAACGAAAAGAATCAGATCTCGATGGTAACAGCAGGCCTGTAAAAACTCTGACCAATCCCTGCCATTCAGTCCGAATGGAAAGGAACCAATCAGATGGCTTCATGTCTCGTCCGGCCCACGCCCCCCTCTGTCCCTCCCTCCTCCCCGCGTGCGCACTCATCACGTTTCACCGTTGCCAGAAATATTCAGCACACTCCTCAGCAGAAATACCAGTTAGCAGGAGAATAGGTTCATAAGGGTACAACAGCAGAGAAAATGCAGCCAAAAATACCACCAGCGTTACTTATAACAGCTCGCCCTGCTACACACTCAAAGAAAAGAAAGCCGGAGGTTAAAAGGGCT
Organism: Lutjanus campechanus; assembly: GCA_027495735.1. Lineage (NCBI taxonomy): Eukaryota > Metazoa > Chordata > Actinopteri > Lutjaniformes > Lutjanidae > Lutjanus > Lutjanus campechanus. The sequence goes on from JAJHUR010119429.1 coordinate 427, forward strand.
GCGATGAAAAAGTCTCTGGATAAAGCTAGAGGACAAACCAGAGTCAACATCGGTGCAGCCTTTGAGCGGTGGAGACAACTGAGGCATCTGAAGGGGGCTGAAAAGTGATGCAGATGTTGCTGTCTTTCTGTTGGACAGGTAATGTTTTGTTTTGCTTCGAGGGGATTTGTTATTTTCATGAAATATGTAACATTTGCCAACTTAGCTACTTTTGTTGCTCGAATTAGCCCAATACTAATATTAGCTTCTCTGTCGGGGTAAGCCGGTGGTCGGTACATACCAGCTTATCTAATTTAGAGGATCTGTGCTTCCTGCACGGAGCATTGAGCGTTTTTACTCAACGCATCTCATGCTTGTATTTAAGAGGTTATAGAATATGACATGAGGTAGTTGATGTCCAAAAGTCGGCTCTCCTTTGCCCTGCTGAGTCCTGTCAAATGCGCGTTTGTGGGGGCGTGGCTTTTGACGGAGCACTAACGGGATGGGGGAGGAGGGGGTGGAGCTTAGAGGAGGTGCCACTTTCAAATCTTGCAAGCTCTCCAACATTACCAACTATAACTTTAAGAACAAATCTATTAGTATGAGTAGTTCTTGCATGATGCCCAATGTTTTTTTTACATGGAAAGAAACAATTTAATGTTATGAAGTTGATGCCAAATTTACAAGAAGGCACATATTAAGAATTCGCCTTCCCCGCTCTGTATCCTTATAAACACTTTTGAAAATGTGTTATTGTGGCCCAGCAGTAGTAGCAACACACTGAGATAAACGGACACAATGTTTTTTACACAAAGAAAGAACTTATTGTATCACATTTACTGAATTTACAAGAATAATCTAACAGCATTTCATAAATTTTATAAAGTTTCTCCTCGCTCAACAACATTCAAATATGCAAGTTTTTTTTAAAGAGAGTCTGGGGATATTGCTGTTACTGGTGTGTTCACAAACATCTGCTGCTTATCCTGAGAGGTAAACACCTCATTTGCATTACAGTGAACCAAATGTTGTGCTGCCAGGACGTCAGTTGTGCAGGCGGTCCTTCAAGTGTGACCCGAAAACATTTGTGCACATGACGCTGAAAGAACGCACAAGTAGCTACTGAAAAATTCCTTATTCTCAAAATTTTTTTTTGTTCCTAAATAAATTATATTTAATTTTTTTCCACAGGAAAAATGTGCTTTCTTGACTTCTGACATGTCTATCATCATTCTGGACAATATTTAAGAGATACATAAAACTTTCAAAAGTAATATCCAGAATGAGACAGAGTTATGGCCCAAGGCTTCTACTTTAGGTAGGATTTCCATAAATCCCAGCTCCTCCACTTTTGTCTTAATGAGCTCAGTTTTTTCTTTTTTTTTAAACCCAAAAGCATGAAATATGCAGCCACTTCTCATATATTTAGTGGATTTTTGGTCCAATTTTTTTCTGGTCAGGCCTCATCCATAATATATCCTTGTCATTAATTTATACAGAATAAGTTGAAGGTTTTCAGTCACAGTTATGTCGTCTGTAACTGTTCTGAACTTTTGCAAGTAAATGCGAAGGGGCGCTGTCGTGTTGTCCTAATGTGACACGAGTTCTTCATCGAGGCATGCAGTAAATGAAAGATTGATGAAATTAAATGTTGGGGATGGCTTGCTGTGATTTGACTGGGGAAGTATCACTTTCTGTCCATGTGTGTGTGTGCGTGTGTGCGAGTGTGATGCAGAGGCCTGTATTGGTATGGTGCATGGTGTGGGGGAGGCGGCTGATTCAGAGAGATGTCCGCAGGAAGGCAGAGCAGAATTCTAATAATGCTGCATGTGGTGCCAGGGGGCAAAAACGCACACACCGAAAAAACAAAAGCTCAACTTTTTCTTTCCGCCAACGTGATTCAAAGGCGGCGAGAAACCACGCTACAACCAAACCGTGATGTAGGAGCACCACTCACACGTCTTTGTTGTGGCTGCGGCTGTGGGTGGTTGTAGTGTCTGAAGGTGAAATGGAGGCTGGGTGTCAGTTCACTCCACCGCGGCGTCATGTATGTGGAGCACTTACCCCAGGACATGAGTGTGAACGCTGCTCCATCAGTGTCAGAGGAGGTTTTGAGTGGAGGATGCGGTGGATATCTGACAGCGCCGGCTGACCTGATTCATGAGAGGAGCATCAGATTCTCACTAAATGGAGGAGTAATAGTAGTTTGCTGGAGGCTGGGCTGACAGCTGCCACTATTTCAACACACAATCCTGCACCGTGGACCTGCAAAGGAGGATTTTTTTTTCCTGTCTGGGCTGAAACAATTACAGTTTCATGTTGTCTGATATTCTGTCAGTTTATGTACTATTTTTGCTTTAACCTCTCATTATGAAGTAAATGCTGATTGCACAGTGTAATGGCTGTAGAATAATGTCACCCTCTGCATTTAGATTGGTTCCCTTTAAGCCTTGCTTTCATCTGTCTGCCACTGGCACATTTTTTCCTGGTAAAATGATGTCTCTATTATAAACTACATGAATGAACAAACTCTGACTTTTCTCCTAATGTTTTCTCCCAACATTATTCCCCTTTTCATCCCGACGCCGACCCTTGATGTAGTTACTTGTGTGAGGCTAACATTACTCAAACTAGGCTATTTCTATGCACTGCGCATCATTACAATAGCTGTAAATGTTTATCTTCAGTGACCATGTCTTTTTTTCTTCTCCTTTGTCTCCAAAGTGGTGTTGATTATGTCTCTACAGAGCTAGGCTTTGAGGAAATGGAAAGCGATCCGGTTCAGGCGTCGTCGTTGTGACAGCGGCACAAACAATAATACCACTTGTAAATGCAAGGGGGAGAACTGAAATATTGTCAGTTTCCACTTTAATGTTCCTCTCAAAAGGGATGGTACATAACACAAATACTAGAACCAGACAAGGGCTGATCACACGAACAATTAGTTTTCAAGTTTGAAGTATTTATGATTGATAAAAAATGTAATCAAACTGATAAAACAAACCCATGGGATCTGATCTGATTATGTATTATTTTTCATCAATCTGACCTATTTTAACAGGTGTTACAACTTATTTGGTGACCAGTCACATTAACACCAGATCTTACATCTTATATCTCGTCATTTGTACGATTAGTCTCATGTGTTGATCAGAGTTGTAATTAAAGGTTTGGGTGAGCCACAAACGATTTTCAGATTTCAAACTGGGTCGTGGTATTCTTAAGTTTGGGAAGTAAGTTAAGTTAAGTTTGGCTGAATTTGACTAACAGATGGAAAGAGACAAGTAAAACAACACAAACATAATACAACTTTAAGGGCACCTGGAGAGTAGATGTGCAAATCTGCAAGTGCAAGCTTCACAATCAGTATTACTGCTTGTTCTCGTAGAGCGTTTAGTTCAAACATTTTTCCTTTTCTGGTGGAGTTTATTGCGGACAGTCAATATTTGGATGTGGGTGAAAGTGTGATTAGTTGCATGTGTGTGAATTCACACATAGTCTCACCTTAGTTTGAGAAAAAAGGTGTTGTTATAATTGTGTCTTTTGTCCGTGAAACCACTTTTCCAAAATGCTTCATCACGACTGCTTTCTGTATGAACTTTGAGCAGCTACATGTGTCGTCTACTCGAGAGGATTACTGGTGCCTGTGAATGAGGACTGTTATATGGAGAGAGACGGTTCAGAAAGTTGTTAGGACGTGTTGTTAGGAGATATAATGAAAATGAAAAGATAACAAGATGAGAGTTGTTAACTTGTAAATACATAGTTGTTATTAGAGCAGCTTCAGTGTGGATGCACTGTATTGCTTCAGGGTTTGGGAAATACTCGATTCTTAGCTGCATCGCGATGCCGACATGGAAGATTCTCAATCGATTCATAAAAGTTGAAAATCGGTTTTCTAAATATCAAATAACATAAAGTTGACGGAGCGAAAAGGGCGGAACTCAGCGTAAGGATCGGATTTACTTCTAAACTAGGCTGTTTCTTGAGTTTTAGTGAGGATGGCTGAATGTGAGCAGCTGCAGGTAAATACAATCCAACCAGCACCCCATAGCTGAAAAGTTTAATATTTTGATGCACTGAGATGCATCAAGATGCATGGAGAATCGTTCTACCATCAAATCGTAGCCCTCTGAATCGTAATCGAATCATGAGGGACCCAGAGATTCCCACCCGCCTAGTATTGCTACAGTCGACCTTTTCACAGCAGCCATTTTGACATGAAATAGTAGAGTTAACTCAGGTATTGTTAAGGCTGCCAAGGCATTTATTCCACCAAGGCCAATTGACCCATCTCGTAATTTAAATGAAAGTGAAAAATCATTTGTATATCCGCCCCGTGATCGACTAGTTGCACAGCAGACGTTTTGACACTCACAGGCGTATTGATGATTGTTGCTTTGCACTCAGGGGACGTCCTTTATATTGTGCATTTTGGTTCACCGTCACTGTTACTGGGACGTTTAATGGAACTGATCCATAATCACTGTTATTAAGTCCACCTGTGTTTTTCCTGCTCTGACAAGTCAAAATATCTGCTTTGCAACCAGTCCATTTCAGTCTGCTCCAAAATTTAGTTTAATTTTTTTGTTCTTCCTTGGACTGTGATACATCCTTCCAAGTTTCAGTTTTTCTGTAATCCTACTGACAAACAGACAGAAAGGCAAACAAATGGGACCAAAAACCTAAGCTCCTTGGTGGAGGTAATTAAAATGAAATGTTAATGAACTTGTTGACTTTACCCTGTGAAGATCACTTGGATGGCAAACATTTTAAAGGTCCATTGTGTCAGATTTAGTGGCATGATATGGCAAGAATGGAATATAATATTCATAATAAGTTTTCATTAGTGTATGATCACCTAAGAGTAAGAACTGTTGTGTTTTTATTAGTTTAGAATTAACTGTTTATATCTACGGAGGGCGTGGGTCTCCTCTCACAGACGCCGCCATGTTGCACTGCCATGTTTCTACAGAAACCCTAACCCTAACCCTTGGAAGGGAATAGTGAAACAAGGTGTTTGCAGTCTGCAAGCTCACCACTAGATGTCACTAAATTACACACTGGTGCTTTAGTATTGTGGGATGAGATTTCTTTTTGAGAAGATTACCTTATTTTTCTTGCTTTAATTATTTAGAATCTGCATAACTTAATTAATGGTAACTATGTTAATACATATTGTATTCTGCACCTTTAGTTAGATTAGGAACTATCTAAAATTAGATTAGGATCTATATAATATTTTTATCATTTCGTGCATGTCGTGTGAGTTATGATTAAGATTGGCGGAGTGATATGTAAGAAGTGAGATGCCACTTTTGTTGTCGGTGTTCAGTTATCCTACGTTTTGATTTGGGCATTAAAGTGGATCGAGTTAGCTGTCCCCCTGCTTTTGTTTTACCCACAGCCCTACAATAGTTTAATTCAGTAACGAGTAAGTTTATATTGTTATGGTTACAATATGATTTCAGCATTAGTCCTCCTCTCCTATAAACTCTATGAGAGGGCTCCAGACAGAGAAAAAAACAAAACAATTTATGTCTCAGTGGAGAACATCTGTAAAAAATCTCCAGTGGGAGAAGTTGTAGAACATTATAAAGAGAACTAGAAACAGATGGTTTGACATCACTTGTCCAACCCTGCAAGACTGATTATTGTGCACAGCACCATAGAAGAAGAGGGATTCTCTTATATCTGTTCAGCTGAGATGTTGCAGCATGCAGACACATGATGCACTGTAGAGGATGAAGCTTGACCTTTGTCATGGCGGACATATTGATATAAAATCGAAGGGTAAACACAGGTGTTACCAATGATACTAATTAACTTTCCAGTGGGCCAACATTCACAACAGCACCTGAGAACCTTAATTAGTATCACTGATAACACCTGTTTACTGTTCGATGTCAAAATGGCTGCTGTGAAAAAGCTCTATAAGACAACGTATTTATTTATATTAAAGTGCTGCGTACACCTTACACATATGGAGTTGTTTGTAATTTATGTACGATCTTAAACTGACTCTAGTCGCTTGATGTTCCTTAGCAGGAATACAAAAAAGGGACCAGGAGATTTGGGCTCCCTCATTAATTAGCTGCAGGGTTGCAGGTCATCCGGGCTTGTTGTTTATCATGAAAAACTGAATGACAACAGAACAAACGCGCCTGTTGTTTAAATAACACCGGTCGCCACTAATAGGTGGATCAACTTGACCAGAACCGAGAGGTCTTTGTGTCTTATTAAGCGCTGCTTTTCATTTTGTTTATTCAGTTTTTTTCTGTTCTGAAGAACTCTTTAATGAAGGGCACTTGTGTTTGCTGCCTTGTTGTTGTTGTTTTTTTTGTGTACACTTAAAAAAAACAAAAAAAACAGAAATCGGGCTCTTTCACATTCATGCTCCCAGCTTTCAAATTATTGCTTCATCAAACGACTTAAAGTAGAGCAGTGAGCAAAGCACTAAAAATACTTAAAACAATTGTAATCCCCAGTAGCTAATGATATTATTATTCCTTAGGTTGGTTGTAAAATGTGCTGCTATCTTTATTTCATTTATTGTCTCTACAAAGTGACACTGGCTTATTTTGCCCTGGAGAGGAAGCCACAGAGTCCCACATGCTTCGACTCAACACTGGTAGCTGATGTATAATTTATGCTCATAATGAACAGCTTTTAACATATTCTATATCTTAATACAACTTGTTTTTCCCCCATGGTCTCCATCATTAAACTTGCATAGTGATAGCTTTCTAATTGGTGCAGGGAAACTAGGAGACACGCGCTGTATTTGTGGCTGTCCCCGTTCCCCTGGCTCGGAGTCCCCGAGCTTGTTAAAGAAGCGAGGGGAGGGACTCCTCTCGTCTGTGTGTACACAGGACCGTTTGAGCCCCCGCTGCCGGAGTCCTCGCCACCCGTAGCCTTTCGGCAGAAACTTTCTGTCACGAAAGGAGCAGCTGAGGCTGTCAGATACACTGTAAAAAAATCACACAGGAAATTATTGAAATTTAGAGGAAGGGGAAATCTGTAATATATTTACTGTGATAAAGCTTAAAATGACCATGATATGCAATCAGAGATTAAGGAAACATGCTAAATTGAAATACTGGATTCCCTGACAACAACACTACACCTGTAGCTTGTGTTGTTATTTGCCCGTTTCTTGTTAATTTGAGTTCAAATTCATGCCGAATGTTTGCTGATGAGTTAATGTCTGTTTATGAGTCGTAAGAAATAATTAATCATCTTTTAGAAAGAGTAGATGTTTTTAACAGTTAAATTGAATGATATGTTAATGGAGTCTGGCAGGAAGTCACTGAACTTCAACTTTTGTTTTCAGGATAAAAGGCTTAGGTTTTTTGTTTGTAGAAATTTGTTTATCATGTTCATCAGTGTGACTGAAGAGTAGTTGCTTCAACTTAATTTATTAAGCTTATTTAACATGCTTTCTCAAGTACAATTGAAGTTAAGTAAGTAAAGTTTATTTCTTTTTAATCATTACAAAATTACCTCAACTTTTCAAATTCAGTCCACAAAAACTTTAAGGCAGCCTGGACACTGAGCTTTTCTTTTTTTTACAGAGGTAACTTTAAATCGTTTATTTTTTACAGTGTAGGGCTATGACTAAGTGGAGGGCGATCAATGTGTTTTTCAAGAGGCATTCAAAGACCTTGACACTCATGAAAACGGCAGCTGTTCTGCATGTCGAATTGTCGGGCCCACCATTTCAGAGTATTGATTGAGAGTACGTAATAATTTAAAGGCGTCACCTTGGACTGAGATTGTATGTTGGGGGAAATTTACATCTAAATTGCTCTGAGCCCTGCACCTTGTCTTTCTTCATTTTCTTTGAGAGAATTGGCCATCAGGACACCAAAATCGACTAATTATCCAATAACACACTGATAGAAAGGTGCTCCCAGTGCCCGATAGCTATTAAGCTCAAGGTAGGTGAAGTGAAACAAGCTCAGGAACAAAACTGTGACAAGGAGTAAGAAAAAAGAGAAGGGGGGGAGGAGAAAGAGAGCAGAGCCTAAAGCAAAGAGGAGACGCAGGAAGCTTATTCCCAAGTGATCTGTCAGTCAGAGAGAAGGCTTTATTTAGACGGTGTGATTTTATTATTTATGAAACTCTACAGGGAATCATTTTCCTGCCGAATCCTTCACTTACTCCTCACCGCTGTGGAACTTCTGTAATGAAACGCATTTATCATCTGCAAAACGACAAAACGTGCAGATGAAACTGTCTGTTTTGCCGGAGATAATTGCTAAATCCCCGTCTCTTTTCTGCTCCGGCCGCGCTCGCCTCACCTGGGGCGCTATTGACAGCTTAATAATTTTGCCCCTGCAGTCTGAAATTAGCTTGATCTTATCTGTCAGGAGTCCTTTGTCGGTATTGATTTAAGATATTAAGCCTGTCAGTATGCATACAAAAGGTGCGGCGTGACAGTTTTATTGCCTGTTTCACTCATTAGACGCTACACGTTACAGCCTGATTGGAGTCAGGAGGGAGTGAGCAGAAGCTGGTCTCCGTTTGACTCCTCGGTGCTTATTAATTATCAACAACGGCACTCTGTTGCATCTCCAGCTAGTTGAACTTCCCTCCGTGCCTGCTGCTGTTTTCATTGTTAGAGTCTGAGCTCTGTTTCTGAAGATCTGTTGTTTGAAGATCTCAGAGACAAAGCCTCAATACAGATACCCACTTTTTATATTAAGATAAAGCCTCCGTCTCGTCAAAAGCCTCTCTCCTCCCCTGCCTTTTGACACGCTTGTTATCAAGACTTTTCTCATATAAATGTATATGCATCCACAATCCGAGCGCTCCCTCCAAATTAATCTCTGAGCTTCCGTCTCTTTATCCCTCGCACCCTGAGCAGCAGCAGCAGCAACAGCAGCAGCAGCTGAAGCTGGCAGACTCCCCTGACATTTGTTTACCACACCATCAATCAGGCCCTTGTCACTGACGCCTCTCAGGCAGCAGATCCTGCAGACAACTCCTCGACGCAGCTTGGCACGTTACAGCCTGAGCTGAAGCTTTCAGCAGCCACATGGGACGGAGCGAGAGGGAGGGAAGCACTAAGCAGAGGGAACTCCTCTTTGTGTTTAAACATCAGATGGTTGTGCCCTATTTATGTCTGTGTGATGTCTTGGTGTTTGCGCCGCTTTAGAGAAGCGATCTGGGAATACGCTGGAAATTTATAGCTTGTGTATAGAAAGTAGAGATTCCACTGGACCTTTCTTTTTCAATAGAGGTGTTTTAAAGCAGAACTGTGATAACTGCAACTGAGCAACATCTCAACTAAGACGAGATATGGACTTGTATTTGGATATTGTTGTATTGTGATATGGCATAAATGTTGCATATAAGGCTGGATTACAGTAAAGTGATGTTATTATCTTTTACCAGTGTGTTCTAGCTGATCTATTATTTGTCTTTACCAAGGGCTCCTAGTTATAATTAACAATGGGGGTGCAAGGTTAATACAGCAGAAAAATTTTCATTTACTGAACACTTGAAAGTGCCGTTTTCTGCAATCTAGAGCCTTCTTTCATGATCAATAAAGCTGCTCTTTCACTGTAAAGCTACACTATTATGTATAAAAAGTCATTAATTGTGTTTTGTACTTTCAGCAGTGAGTGAGGCACACAAAGGACAAACATTTACTGCTCACTGTCATTAGAAACTGGTAATCAACCACTGTCAGTAATCAATACTCCGTCAATCAATCCAGATACCATCAGTCAACATCAGACAACCTTGTCATACTTTAGCAGTTACCTACTGTTTCTGTAGTGGTGAGAAAATGTTAGAAAATATACATATTAGAAAGTGTGAATTAAATAGAGGCTCTTGATGCTCTCCAGGGAAAATATTACACCAAACTCCCTTTAAGAAATATGACATTTTAACAAGGCCTAAAAGCGATAAAACGATAGAAGAAGAAGACATATTTAATTTATCCCTGAGGGATATTGTGTATTTTTCACTCTGTTGTTATTTTACAATCACAAGCCTGAAATACACTCACGTATAGACATGCATTGATGAAGAGATGCCGGTGCGAGGGGGCTGCACACAAACGTATACAGACTTACTGTATAGGGGCAGTTCGGGGCTTGGCGTCCTGCTCAAGGCCACCTCAGCAGTGCCCAGGAGGTGGACTGGCACCTCTCCAGCTTGTCTGAACTGACTGGTCCGTGCGACCCTCCAATTTCCAAGCCAAGTCCTTACAAACTGAGCTACTGCCAATAGTTTCATTTAAATGCACAGGGTGCAAACCGCCATGAGAGCACAAACTGACGACGCCCCCACTCATAGGCAGCCTGCCATACTCCTTAATAACGGAGCATGCTACGAGTGACACACAAACAGCCAATCATTTAACAGACAAGTCCCACCTGTGCTCCCTCCCTTACAATAGGCTTACAATAGGCCTATCATATCCCTCGGTGCTGCAGTGACCCGCAAACAGCCAATCATGTCACAGATGCGTTTTTTCGTCTGCCCCGTCGACAGGTGAGGAACAGCTCGAGTGACACGTGAGATGAACAAAAACAGAAGTCTGTTGTTGTTTTTTAAGTCATACAAAAACTATCAGAAAGAGGCTCGCTCATACAGAGGGAGCTCGGAGTAGAACCACTGATCCCTCGCATCGAAAGAAGGAGCAGGAAAACTTTACGGAAGAGAGGGACGTCATTCCCGGTCTGCTGCCACCGCAACCCAACTACTGATTCACGGAAGAAACTGTACGGACAGATGGATCAGCAGCATCAGAACATCATTGTGTGTAAACTGCAGGAATAGCGTCTCAACTAAGACTGGTTAATTCAACAAACGTCTTTTAAAACATCAGCTGCTTCTACAACATGTCATCAGTCATGTTTGGCGTCAGAGATGTCGCCTTGACGCAACTCAGATGTCTCTAAAATGTCACCTCTTCATTGAAACTGTATTAGTCCGAAGTACGCTTTAATTCAAGCTATACTTTCACAGAATTGATTTTATACCTCACGGCATTACTGAGACATTGTGATAATAGAGGCATGTTCACACGGTAAAAGAATGCCTCTTTGTCAAAGATGTCCTTCAGTGCATCTTTACACAAAGCCACACTTCATCCACCTTCGCTGCTGCAGCGGCTGAGGCACCTTCACAATCCTGATCTGACTGAATTCCAGCCTCGTAGACTTTTTCTCCCTCCTCCTCGCTGGGATTTTTTTTTTTTTTTTTCAAATGGAATTAATTTCTTCGGGGCGTTTGTTCTTTGATCCGGTTGTGAGCGGCTACGTCGCCCCAATGACACATCCATGTCACCTTAGTTTTGCTTTTGCACGGCTTACACCTGCACCTTTCAAAAGAGCTCTGAGAATCCAATTATTTCTCATGTGTGTAAACAACTTGTAGCGTCACTGTCCAGGTGCAGAAATATTGTTTCATCACCTTCAATCTGACTCGTGGCTGTTTTTTTGAAAAATGTCATACATAGTGAAAGCTTGCTGAAACCTGGGTTTGTTTGTCTGCACACTGAACTGCTCCTGGCTCCCATCTTTTGCAGCTAGAAAATACTTTTTTTTTTTGATCCTCTGTGTGGAAAGTATAGCCTGGAGTGGTGGGAAAGTTTCTGTTGACCAAATTGATCTCTGAGGAGAACAACATAGGCTTGGTATATTGCTTGAATGTACATCAAAATGACTCATTTTTAGCTGCAATTTATTTTTGACTCCGGCTCTGCTACATAACGCTGCCTCTACATAATGATCATACGCTCATTAAGGCTGCAGAATCTGCTGGAAATAGTGTTTCCTGTGTTTAGCATGCAGATGATGCAGCCGAATCCTTTTTGTGTGAGGGGAGAGGCTTCTGTTCTGTGAAAATTAAACAAGAGTGGCTTTGCAGCTCCTTCCCTCTGCTCACCGAGACTTCTGTCCTGTCTCTGCTGACTTCCTGCCAGGTGCGGATCTGCAGGTTTGCCAAACCAAAGGCCCCACCTGCTGTTCCAAGAAGATGGAGGAGCGGTATCAGGTAGCCGCACGCAGCAACATGGAGTCTGGCCTGCAGGTTGTCAGCGCCCAACTCAAACGTCTCATCATCCAGAATGCTGCCATATTCCAAGGTAAGCAGCGACCACCGGGCATGAGTATCCTCAGGATTATATCGAAATCAGTCCTTATTGATACTCTCATTGATACTGCTCCAGAAAGACTGAACTGTCAAATCATTAAACCTCATTTCCATATTCAATCTGACTTTGCCTCCAGTCAAACTGATCTCCCTGGGGAAAGGGATATTTGATTTTCCCTACCCAATCAAGATGTCATATTAAGTCGACACTGGTGCATCGCCATGCCAACGTATTTTGTGTTTTTGCCCCCACAGTCAATGATTTTGTGAGAGACTGAGGGGTAGTTGCATTACCTTAGTCAACCATAAAATGTGTAGATAAGCTGTATGTTGCGTTTGCTACCACAGAAAAAAAAAAATTAGTCTCTGTAATGTTACTACGGGGTCTTCATATTATAGGCTTGGGTGGTATCAAGGTATTACAGTATACAAAGGTATGATTTTCAATAACGTCATTGTGAATAAAGTTATCAGAAACACTGAAGTCGCAACTGTATTTTTTTTATTGATGGAAATAAAAAATCTAAAATGAAATTGATTTATTACTAATAAATTACTAATGCTTAATTTATTTGTGAGGAACTTATGACAGAAGAAGAATTATTTGGAGGTAGAAAATAAACAATTGGCTGGTCACTTCTGCTCTATACCCAGGCTCTCCTTGCTAATCAATTAAATATGACAAGCTATGGAATCATGAAAATATTATATTATAAAACTTTATTTTGACGTGCCTTTTTCCAACTATAAAAGCATTTTATTAGCCACATGATATTTCTATAAATCGTCTTCGTGCAGATATGTGATGTGTTGGTATCCGCGGCAACAAGTCAGTGGGTCACTGGGTCCTGCTAATTAGCTAGCTCAGCTGTTGCATCTACATGTTACATAAACATTTTAAAAATGTTTTATTTCTTATCTGTGGCAGCAAACACAACACACAGCCTTTCAGTAACTATCACACTACAACCTGAGCTGATCTTGTCTACAGCGGAAACTTTGTTGTGCCTGGGACATTGACACTGATGTAACGTTAAGTTTGCTGCAGCAGCCGTTTTGTTAAAACATTCAACCACCCTGCACTGCTTCAGATTTGTAGAGTGCTGTAATTGTAAGTGTTTGAGGTTGCTGGTGTGCCCCCCTTTACCCTTTTCACACTACTTTAGAATGAAACATATATTGCATTTAGCTTCAGTTTCTTTAGATGTAGTGAGGTGACTTTTGAACGTTTAGCCCTGTTAGCCATGACCGGAGAGCACAGAATGTAAACATGCAGTTATACAGCATCAAACACAATCACTTTGTCATCATTAGGGGACAGCTACACATTTGAAGTCAGCCACGTTAGAACGCATCGAGTCATTTTGGGGCCCGAGGCAAACACAGACTTGGGGCCCACCACATTCCTCGTTCTCCCTCTTTTCCAATCCTTGAATCAACAATATGTCATAAAAATGAACTTTTATTTATGGTGGAGTGCAGAGGATGAATTAAGGAGTGTCACAGCCTCAGGAAAGAAGCTGCTCTAAAGTCTGGTGGCCCCTGCATACTTCTGGATACTTCTGTATCTCTCGTCAGACAGCAGCAGATTAAACAGGCTGTGGTTGTGGTGGGTATCGACGTCTTCTAGTATCCTCCTGCTTCCTCCCTTCCTTTTTTCAGCACCGCTGGGATAGCTTCACTTCATTTTTCAACCGTCTGTACACCACGCAGAGCTGTTTATTTTTGTTGTTTTGGTTTGTTGGCTGTTGTCTTCCTGAATCATTTCTGCAGATGTGCTGTAAGATTGTGGAATAGTCCAAGTTAGTTGGGATGCTTGAGACACTCCTGAATTATGCATTCTGTTGCCATTTTAACGTATGGATTTTTAGAGTTATAATTAATTAGTATTTTTCCGGCCCTTGGTAGACTAGGGCCTAAGGCAACTGGCAACTTTTGCTGAATGGTGAGTCCCTCCTGACTGATAGCAGCACAGTTTGTCCAGGAGCTTATTGATATTTTGCCACTGACCAATCAGGCGCTGGTTCTAATTTAGTACAGGTTCTCCATGTCCATCCTCAGTGAGCACAGTTTGTCCAAATATTTATTTTTTGAACAAGCACAGAGAACAAACAACATCATGAACACAGTTTTAAACTGATAATCGACGTCCTCAAAACAAGACAAGCCAGAATCCACTTTCTTAGCTACACATCCCCGTTCACGTCAGCAGCTCACTCCTCCAGACAGTGAGTCACATATAAATAAAGAAGAAGCATAATGCACGCAGACAGGGACGAGATGCTCGGCTGCTGCTCGACTAAATGTTAGAATGGCAGAGACGTGTGGTTAAAGTGACTTTAGATGTAGTGTGGTTGTCGGTGCCAGACATGTTGTTCCAGAAAGTGACAGCCTCCTGAGATTTTGGCGCAGTGCAGTCAGTGATGGCTGTTATTCACAGAGTGAGAAACGCCAGTCAGCAGTGGTCCTGGAAAGCTCTCACAGATGAGAGGTCAGAGGAGCCCGACTGGTATGACTGGTTCCGGATAGCAGATGGATTCAAAATAACAGCCGCGCGCAGCAGTGATGTGAAAAATGTACATACAGTTAAACACAGAGGCTCTGCTGACAGCTGAGAAGACGATGAAGGTGCAGGAGGCAGGTGACTGCTCAAAGACTGACTGACTGAACGGTGAAATGACACCTGATCTAATGGTGGAAACAGATATATTATAAAAGTCAGCAGGAACGATGTGTCACTGTCAAATCAGCATTTCCTCACTGAACTGTTGCTTTAAAGAACTGAAGCTGCTCTGGAGGCAAAATATAATCCCAGCTGATACCAGTGTACATAATGGAACATAAAACTGGTGCAAGAAATGGAGCACGTGTGTATTTACTTAAATTTACTCATCACAGTTAATTCTATTAAGGGAATAGTTTGATATTCTGGGAACCACATATTTTAACTTGTTAGAGTTAGATGAGAAGATTGATACCGGTACTTTATTTGAGTATTTCCATCCGTTATGCTGTTTGATTCTTCTATTTCACTACATTTAAACAGAAACATCATACTTTTCGCTCCACTATATTTAGGTGACGGCTTTAATTAATTTGAATATTTTGATTTTTCATTAAAAAAAAACAAACAAACACTGAAATACAATGTATTGTTAAAGATTAAAACAGTAGTTCCAACCATTCTGACATGTGACTGTTAGAAAAAAAGTGGTTGGACATGTTAATGAATTAATGAATTTTAATTTTAATTCAATTTAAATGAAATGTTTGATGCCCAGAGAGGAGATTGTAGATTACAAACACTTTGTCTCACCAAGTGTGTAGGGGAAATTATGGTGGTGAAACTTGTGCAAAATGCTAAACTCTGTATCGAGAGCCAGTGTTTGGTTTGTCCCCTCTAGGCTACTGTAGAAACATGGTTGTGCATCATGGCGGGGTCCCACTGAAGAGGACCTGTGACCTCTGTAGATATAAATGGCTTGAAACTCCCAACAACTCCACGTTTACCTTCCAAACCTCGTCCTCGTTTTAGAGGATATTCCTGCTGTGGGTAATCTTAAATGATGCTGCTTCTCAACCTCTTAAATTAGTCTCTCGCTCTCCATGTTGGCAGCTTTGATGAGGGGAAACTGAAACATCAAGGACGTTGACTTTGACCAAAGAAAATAGTTTGGAGGTGAAGCAAATGTGCACAAAGCAGATTAGGACGTCTTCACTGGGAAAAACTGAAACAATCCGATGTTTGCTCCCTCCTTCATTTGTATCGTGTCCAGTTAGGAGGCGGTGTAAGTTAATGAAAACACAAAGATTCCCATATTCAATTCCTGCCAATATATTCTACCAATAAACTCCCATAAATCATACACAGTGGACATTTAACTCAAGTAAATGAGTCTTTTCCACCACTGGTTGATACCACTTTCTAGATGTTAGCTGAGTTTACCTCTAAAGCCCACCAGTTTGGATGCCCAAAACACTGAAGGCACAATGTCAATGTCAAGGCTTTCAAATGTTTAACTACTGAGAGAAGAAACGCGCACATTTGCTCAACTATACTCAGATGTTTTGCTTCTACAGCATCACTGGTATGACTGTTAGCTTATGGTGGCTAATGCTAGCTAATGTCAGCAAACTTTTGCAAGATATTGCTGTTGTGTTACTGACATTACTGAGTCAGTTCACTGACTTTTCCTTGTGCTCTTTATAGGGCTGCACAATTTGGTAAAAACGTGTGATTATTTTGACAGAAATTGTGATTGCGATCTGCAATACGATTAGTGGAAATGATCAGTTTTGCATTGCAATTTTCATGTTTACTAAAAAAAATTGTTTTAAATCGTGATGATGTGATATTTATTGAGCTCTGAACCAAACAAACATGTTTCCTTTATCTGGAGAACAAGATTTTTTTAGGCCGGGTCAGCTGTGCAGCTCTACGGCACCACATTATAGAGCTGTTTTCTTTCACATTTTCCTTTAAAAGAAAAGCAATCTGATTCTGGTTGCACTTGGCCATAATACAGTTTTATTGTGATTTTGATTAATTGTTTAGCCTTACCTGAGATTTACGGCTGTGTCGCATTACGGCCATGCTGCAGCAGCCGGACCAATCCACAGCTATTCTAGACAATGCTTGTTGTTCCACCAGAAGTGGCTGTCCGCTCAGGTTCAAATATGCGCCATGTCTATTTTTGACGGATGCTGCGTGAATTAGCGCAGAGCAGACTGAACGGGCAGGAAGTCAGACACAGAAAAGGCAGGGAGAATCAGGTTAATTTTCAAAATAAAAGACCCCGAGCAGACTCACGATCATAAAGACAGACAGAAAATAAACTATTTAACCACGTAGCCTGCTTATCCATGGTAGAAGCACAAAGAGCAAGGAAAGAGGACCTAATCAACAACATCTGAGCAAATAAACATAATCAGATGGGCAAAACGCTTCACTGCTGAAATGCTGCTGGTGGGGCTTGCAGCCGTGCAGAGGACGGATCAGAACTGTGGCGCCAACGTGCCGAGCTTGGTGGAATCAACTGGTTAGTTCTTTACTTGTGCTACTGTTACTTGTTATTTTACCATTATGTTGTCATCTCTACTATATAGTAAAAGTTACTTTTTAACACTTAAAACACACAAAAAAAAAAACTTCAACATGAACTTGAAGTGACATTTGTAAACTTAAAGTAACAAAACGTCTGGACAACAAAGAGGTACACAACTTTTCTTTCACAGCGCAGCCATATTAGTAACAGTTGTTTGTTTGTTTTTAAATATCCCTCTCACATTTAAAGTTGAGCTTTTGTTATCAGGGTACACAGGCCTTTTCCATCCAGCAGCGCGGCAGCTCTGTTTACTGTCTCGGGGTTTCCACTTGAAGTGTGCGGACTCACTGGACCAACTTTTTTTGAGAGCGCAAACACTCGTTGGTTGTGAAACGCGGCACCATCCTGACACACCAATTAAAACTTGGGGTTTAATGGGGACCGTGGGGTTTGCTTGACTTGGTTGTTACACACTAACTATGTTAGAGACTGCTGCTGTGGTTTGGCTGCACTTTCCTAGAAGGGGTTCAATACTAATTGCTTTAGCATAGGGCTCGAGAGAACTCCCCAAACAGCCCCGCACTGAAATCCTTTTAACATCCTGGTCTTATCTGTTTCCCTCTACTTCATTTTCATCCCCTCTCTCTTCTCCTCTTTTCTTCTCTTTCTCTCCCTCTGACCCTGCCATCCTCTCCCTCCGTCTCTGTCTCGCTCAATCTACTTGACTTTTCTCTCTCCTCCTGTCTTCCTCCCCTCGTCTGTCTCTTCTTCCTCTCGCGCTCGCGCTACTATTGGGAATTGAGTGCATGCCTTGTTTGCAATCGTCTTTTCTGCTCTCTTGTCTCTTTTCTTCAGCGTTCGCTCCTTCCAGAGATCAAAGGGCTTCCCCTCTCCACTCCTCTATCTCCCATCTCTCCCTCTATCCCTGCATCCCCCTCTCCTTCCAGCTCCACCTGCCCCACTCTGCCTCTTTCCCAAGCCTCAGACTACGCCAGAGGTTTTCGCCCTTTTGAAGTCAACTTCTCCAAACAATAGAAAAAGTAATGGCTCTGTCTATCTTTGTCTTTTAAGCAGTGAGATGACAGGCTGCTTTAACATTAGGCTTCTTCAAGATCAATACCAGGAAATAGGTAAGACATTAGGAATTTCTAATGATGCGTGCCTCTAGCGTAGAACGTCTCATATGCCATTTGACAATCTAATGAGCCTTTGCTGATCTCTTTATAGTATACCAGGGAAACACTACGTAATGGATAAACTGCAGCATCCACTCTGATGTGTGACACACTCTTTGGATTTCATTTTGATTCGCATTAGTGAGATCATAACACCATTTTCCCCGGCGTGCTCTGATTGCCTCGCACTCGATGGCCTGATGTTGTCAATTGAGTCGAAAACGAGGATCTGTAAACCTGCGCAGGATGCTCATCTTTAAATCTAATCTCTTAAAATGAGAAGCTGATCTTGTGCATGCTGAGAATTTAATTTAGAAAATAAATTATGGAGTCCAATATTTCTGAGGAGTGTATTAGTATGTGATGCTGCATGTCATTGAGCAGCCGGGAGATAACTCGATACATGACATTTATTGCAGATTTTTGAGTCAGCGCAGAGTGGAGACGACTGTGTTAAGGATGACATAAGAGTACTTAAAGGGCCACTTCACTGTTATCAATTACTCGATACTTGGATGTTGAAAAAGTTCACTTTACTAATTATTCATGAGCAAAAAGCTACATTATTGATTACATTACATTACAAAGTCTGCAAAAAAGACAACTTGTGATGATATCAGGGTTATCATGACTTGGAAAATGCATTTTTTAATAGGAAGTCTTTGCTACAACCTGGGCTACAAGTGTGAAAGACATGGCTGGTTTACAGGCACAGAACGTCTAACAAAGAGACACACTACTGAGCTGCATTATGGGAAGTGTCACAGACTCTTTCCTAGGCTGTCATTATAACACACTGAATCCATGTTAGCTTTGTGTTCACTGAAATACAGGGTGTACAGCCCACAGCCAACCAGTTTGTTTAACACTAAGCTAGTAGGGGCTAATTTTCAAACAGGCTAATTACTGAAAAAATCTTTATTGACATTACAGCAGTGCAGTGAACACACTTAACACTGACTAGACAGAGCAACATCATGAAATACAAAGAGAGAATCAAGTTATTGTGCCACATGAACGTTAAAGGGATAGTTCACCCAAAAATTAAAATTCAGTCATTTATCTCCTCACCCTCATGCTGATTGAAGGTCACATTTAGTTTTTTTTGTCCACAAAACACTGCTGGAGTTTCACAGGAAAACAGCGTTGCAGAATCTCCCAAACAATGAAAGTGAACGATGACCAGTTTTCAAATGTAATAAATAAATCATAAATTCCTGTAGTATTTCTTTGTGTGCAACTAATAACCATTTATTGAGACAATGTTGAAAAATAGTGAAAAATGTAAATGTGAAAAATGTGAAATTGTTGCCTGGTTTATATTCAGTAGCAACTTTTTTTTATCCCAGAGAAGGAAGTGCTACATTTACAATTGTCTGTGATTAATGCGAAGGTGGTTTAAGTGGACGGTGGGCAGACAAACCACAGACCAGGGTTCACATCCACAATGTGAAACAAAGATCGCCATATCTCCCAAACCTTAACAGATGCTAAACATAACCATCAAAAAGTTTAGTAATGCAGATGTTAGGGTTTATTTTAGGAAAACTTTGTACTTTGTAGATAAGTTTCAACATTTGACAACTTAGCTGGTACTTTCATCAAAAATATTTTCTCATCATGTTGATGACAAATGCTTATTCTTTAGCTAATCTTTCAAAATGTATTCACTGTTGAAAATTAGAACTATATAAACGTCAATTCTAGGAGACCGGGTTGCAAATTGACAGTTTTGTCCAACTATATCAGTCTGAAGTCCAGAAGGTGGCTTCAGTTTACAATAAAACTGAAAATATGATCAGGACTTTTTTGCTTAAACAATTAATCATCTGCTTCCAGACATGGATTAAGACATATATACAAATAGTCTGATATGTTTTTCAAAAAAGAATAAACACAAAAAGTATAAAATTACAGAATGAGAATGAAAATTTTACTGCTGGAGACAGCATGTCTCCTACTTCACTGTAAAGGCTATTCTCAGTGTACAGGTGGCTTCAAGTGTCTATATCACACTTGGATAAGCTGCAAATTGGAAGAAAAAAGTCAAAATTGTCTGATTTCAGCTTCTTAAATGTGACTATTTTCTGGTTTCTTTACTCCTTTATGACAGTGAACTGAATAACTTTGGGTTGTGGGAAAATCAAGACATTTGAGGACGTCACTTTGAGTTTTGGGAAACACTGATTGACATTTTTCACCATTTTCTGACATTTTATAGGCCAGTTTCATCGACTATGAAAACAATCGTTAGTTGCAGCCCTACTGTAGTCTGCACATACCCCATTCTGCTCAGAGAAGCTCAAACATCCAACTGTATTAAAAATATAGTTTTGAGTTGAGGGAGACTTTAAAGTGATATCTTTCATTGAGTTTCCTCTTATTAATTACTCACCGAGCTCTGTACTTTGAAGCTGCAGTTCAAATCCAAAACAATGCCTTTGCACAGTGCCTCGGCTAACTTAAGCACAGATTTATGTTTGTGATGTGATTATACTGCACATCTGATGATCTCCCCTCTCCCTCACCCATCTTATCTTCCTGCACCCTTTTTTATAACTGCCCGACCAAGCAGAAACTCATCCAAAACCATCTTCTGGCATTTTGGGTGATTGGCAGCTCTAATTGTTGTTATTTCCCCAGCGATGTGTCCTTCAGAGAGGCACTACTGCTGCTGCTGCTGCTGTTGTGATGCTCGGCCTGATCCTGAGCCTGCAGATTAGAAATTAGATTATCCTCCTTTGTTAATGAGACAAGCTTTTATTTAAAGTTTTTAAAAATGATTTGTTGAGGTTATTACCGCGCGAGAGCTGAAAGCCACTGTGGCTAAGCAGCAGCACAGGCGGGATCTGGGTACTTTATCTCTTTTTTTTTTGTTGTTGTGTAAAATCACACATAATAAAGTGAGCCTCTCCTGACTGGTGCAGTGCTGTTGGAGAGAACAAGACCACACTGCTGTCTGCTCAGTTTCATCACAGCCCCACGCTCCTCTGCAGCCTGACGAGCAGTCCTCTCCCAGAGGGGAGTCACACTCAAGTCCAAAGAGCAAACCCAATTAATAAACATGAGAGGACAGGATTGGCCCGATTGCTTATAAAGTCAAATATGTGGGGGGGGAAGTTGAGCAGCAGCGCGAGTGTGTGTGCAGATATCAGAGAGTCTGTGTGATATTTGCTGAAGAAAGTGGGACAGCCAGCCTGGTACTCCTGAAATGACTCAATGAGTCCATAGAAGCCTGGCACAGTGGGGTGTTCGAAAACAGGTCTGACTTGGACTACTTTCAGGCAGCGTGAGGGCGATCTGTATGTGGCTTCACTCGTCGCTGCGAGGCAGGGGAGCTCTCTCCACTTTACTCTGAACTTGTTGGGGCGACGCTCTGTAAATGATTGGGAGTTTGAGGGGGAGGGGGCAGGGGCTTGAAAGGATGCTTGTATCTTTTCATCAAACATAAAGACACTGGACAACCTGTGGTGTCCGCTGCTCAATAAACTTGACAAATATCTGTGCAGACGCACGCACGCACGCGCCATTATCGAAAAAGTTCACTCGACGCAAGCGTGAATAAATCTTCTTTTGTGTCCTTGAGTTGCTCATACCTCATTCCTAGCGGGCCAACAAATTAGCATCTCATTAGCAGTCTCAAAAAATTCTATCGACTTCCCCCGCTTCTTCTGGATGGGTTTTAATTACTCTAAGTGTATAAGGAATTAGAATGGCAGACCCCCTGTGGCCCCGGTGGAGGTGGTTGTTGACCTTGAGAGGAGTTTGCCCTCATTTGTCTCCGATAGTGCTGAATGGACACTTGCCGTGGCAGTAACCCAAACGAGATGTGGCAGGAGGCGGATGATGCAGGAGCTGGCAGGCCTGAGCGAGCTGCCTCTCCATCCAGCAGCCAATAATCAAAATCAGATCTCGCTGCCCTCTGCAGCCATTCCCTGTCTCCCGCTCGTTAGCCATCCGCTCAATCCCAAAGTGCTCCAGGATCCTGGTCGGAGCGGGCTTTTCCTCTGTTCTCCCTATCATCTGCTTTCCAATAATCATCCCGTGCCTCACGCTCTCCGCGGAGTCGTTTTGTCTTCTGGAGAAGTTTCCCGGAGTAATCCAATAACATTGAGGACTGGTGGGATATATGCCTGCTGCGAAATGTCTGAAGTTGTTTACTCGCTGCCCCAGGCTAATCTAATAACTTAATGATGGGGAGAGGCAGTTTTGCCATGTCCAATGGGCTCCTTCGAGCATCGTTTACCAGACACGATGGGGTCTACCAGCCATTACCACATCTTCTTCTATCAGCTCCTAATTTGATTTTAACTTAATTGCCGTGTTTTATCATTATGCGTCACTTCTTAGTTTGCTCGTAATGAGATTTTCGGGACTTTTTGAGCACTCTGCTGGGCTGGCAAACTGTTGTGCGGATTGATATTTAATAAGGCGGCGTAATACTGAAAATACTGCTGGTTTGAGTCCTGAGGTTCCTCTTGCTGCTCAGGAGCCACAAAGGAAAAAGTGAGAGTGTCTCTTTGCAGTGAGCAGCCCGAGAGAGCATTTTAGTGTTTGTGAGCCTGAGGAAGAAGATGTAGACACATAAGCACCAAAACATTCCAGGTACAGCAAATGCAGCAGTGATGCAGCACGTCTCAGTGTTTCCTCTCATTATTCAGGCTGCTGTGTGTGGAGATCTAGTGTAATATCAAACACTGAGTCACCAGAGGCAAATACAAAATAGATGTTTGGGTGCAGTTTGCAACTGAATTAAGTTGACATGGTCTGAATGTGAATCTAATGTGTGTTTTTGTGTCACATTTTCCTCTTGTGTGTCAGGCCGGAGGCTCTGTGCAGCTCTTGACAGAAACTTAAGAATCCTGCTGCTTTTTTTTTTTGCTTTTTTTTAACTCTGAATAAGGAAAAGATTTCTTGTCTGAATTGATTGATTGATTTCTCCTGCTAAGAATGATGGTTAAAATATTTCCACACACGCCTAAGTATTCTCTTGAAGTGTTATTCAGGCTGGATTTTCAGTCAGTATCAGCCTTTTTTTTTTACACCTCTTTTTAAGGAACATTTTATTGCACAAAATAGGGGAAAACCTGCATGGGATTCACATAAGGTGTCTGAGGAAAAGGCCATCTTTTTTGGATACCCTGTCCTAAGCCCCTTCCTCTGCCAGGCCCTAGTCTTTGTCAAGCCACTGCTCTTTCTGGACTGAATTTTGGGGTAAAGTGTAAATTGAAAGGCTGTCAGGAAAGATAAAGCAGCAAACATTGTTGCCACAGATACTCAGAGTCTTTATCTCAATAGGCGCCCTGGTTTTCATGGCCAATTTCACCAAAACCCTGGCACCAATCCTCAGTTAAATTGTAACAAGGACTGTCAAAAAAGTTGAAACAAATTCAAGCTAACATGTAATTTATTCAGATTAATTTGAACACAACCCACGTTGCCTGTCCAAAAATATGTGAAATGACATTTTCCTCTCTGCCTCACTTAAGTGAAAAGTTAACACGAAGAGCTAATGTGACGAGCTAACGTTACTGTAATGCAGTTATATTTCACAAAGACGGCAAACAGCTTTACCACAATATTGTCTGCAAAAAAGCAACGGGACGTTCCACGCCCATATTTAATTGCAGTGGTGAACTGAACTGATCAGTTTGCAATCAATGAACGTGATTGCGAGCGACGTTCACTTCTGAGTGCAGTAACAGCGCTCACACCACCAGCTGATGAAATCAGAAGTGTGATCGCAGCAGAGAGAGAGAGGGAGCATGCAGCAAAGTTAGACAGAAATGTCGGGGTGATAAAAAAAAAAACAACCTTTGGTTGATCATGTAACATGAAGTTTTGAACAATGCTGCAGACTGGAGTTTGTGTTACAATGAGACAAGGACAAATAGATCCGCATCATATTTGTTCTTCTCCTCTGTCTCGTCTCCTTCTTCATCTCCCTGCAGTTCTCATGCATTATGGTGCATTCAACTGTAACCGGAAAGACAGAATTTCTAGTTGCTAGTTGAAAATTTCAACAGTATGTTGGTGTACAGCTTTGTTGTCTGCTGTACTGTAAAATGTTCTAATATTGTAAATTGTTGTTAGTAACTTAAGATATAAATAATCTTGGCCATTCAATATTCATCTTTAATACAAAAACGTGAATATTGTGGGCCATTTAGTAAGATGATATTATAGACCCTTTTGGACTCCAGTATCCCTGGTAGGAGGAGCTTCTATCCTAAAAACAAAGACAAACAAAAAACAAAACAAAACTGAAGTTTATTTTTGGGACTGAAATTGAACAGCACTGTTAAATTGGTGTCAATTGAGGCCTAACGTTTACACAATTTGTTTCTGATTGTGCCTCAATATTACAATATTTGTCCAACATCTTCCCAGCCTGGTTGAAGTACAACAGATGCGAGCCGCAGCACTGCAACATGCTAACGCCAAGTTCATCAGGCAACCCTGCAAAAGAAACAGTTAAGCACCAAAAAAATTGTGAAACTTCCCAAATTTTAAGCTTATATTGATCGATGCTTGAATGTAGTGGACCTCATTAAAAAAGCAAAGTAAAAGTAAAATGGTCAAATTAACACTCACATATTAGTATTCCAGCTTTATGGGAACATCTCCATCACAAATAAAGTAATCCACTGGTTCTTAAAATCATATGAAACCTATCATTTATTAGAAATGCATCAAATTAATTTCTTTATGTTATTTTTAGACATCTTAGATCTGTCTGAATGACTGTATGTGGTCCAAACCTCGTGGTTTTGAAACTCTCACCTGAAATATCACAGGGGCTCAGGTGCAGAGCGAACTCACCTGGGGAAACCAAAGCAAAACAGGTGCGTAATAATCACTGTAGTTGTCGCCCACAGAACACTTTGAGAATCTGTTGAAAGAACTCAACATGAAATCACCTCTTCCTGGAAATCGTTTCACTTTTTCTTCACCCAGATAAACCTTTGTTTTCGTTTTTACATGCTTTCATTTTTCATTGTTTGGCTTTCCAAACTGTCTTATCTCTCCGGGCTTTATGTAGGTTGCCAGCGCTCCTGCCTCCACAGGAGGCCTCAGCTTCCTATCCCCAACAGGGCTGGCATCCTGTTTAAAGTGCTCCTATTGTCTCGCGTGCTTCACAGTACACCTTTTTAATCGTGCCTCCGTCTTTTGATTTGACCGCACTCAAACCCAAAAATGCGACGGCTGTCTCTCTGCTGATAATATGTCAGCCAGTCTGCACCCCATGGGGTGGATATTTGCATATTATTTCAGCTGTGGCTCTGGAAATCTTCAATAGCAGAATTATCACCCCAGAAAGAAAAGAGCCAACTCTTTCAGACTTACACTTTGGGCTGTTCGTCTCACGCTTTTCCACCATTATTCTTAAACAAAGGCTGATTTCTCCACTGAGATTAAGAGTCTGTGAATTATGTTCGTGTTCATTCCAGAAATACCTGTGGAGAGGAGGATTAGTTAGCTTTGCTTTTAAGCTTGTTTAAGATATGAAGGGAAAAAAAAAGATAAAATAACAAATGAGCTTAAAAATGTATGAATTCATTCTTTTATTTGTTCCATTTTGTGTCCTTGAGTGTTTTCCTATGAACAGCCACGTTTACATGGCTCCGATAATAGTCTTCATAAAGCCCCAAACACAAAAAATGCTCCATATAAACACCACAATCAGAATAAACACGCACAAAATGATTAAAATTTCAGTCTGCTGCAGAGGGGGTGGGTTAAACCTTTTCAAAAACCGATCAAAAGAGAACTTGTACCATGAAAACAATTTAACCTGGCTGTGTTTTATCGTTGCATGCTCTCCGTCTTGACGTTAACGTGTGGGGACGTATGTTTCCAAAAAAATTGGCATCGTCCAACTGAATTGGACCTCTGCAGAGAGTTAGTTGTTCATACAAACTCTCAAAGAACTGAACATTATTCGATGCTTAGATAGTAGAAAAATAAGAAGGAGCTGGGTGCGGATTTTCTTCCTGGGAGGAGGGGGAGGAGGAGGACGGGGGTTGGGGATATAGGCCAGTGGAGGGCTCCAGTCAGAACAGAGTCAACCGTTGGATTTAAGCTCTTTCATGCATATCTGTGACTTGTTAGTGACAGCCAGTATTAACTAAAAGCCTTTCTGGACTGTATAATTAGATCACTGTGACTGTGTGAATACTAAACAACTGTTGCTGTAACCACATCAACTGTTACCTCTTTTCTACACACATGAGCTGGCCTGGCTTGACTCAGTTTGACTCGGCCTGTCAGCCCAGCGAGGCAGGAGTTTGCATTTCCATTAAAACAGGGCTACCTGCTTGAAAGTGTGTCTTTTAAAGGCTCAAGTTGAGCGGCTGTATAGCAGTGGATAAATTGTTTGTGTACGTCTCTGGGATAAACACATCGTTTCCTTAAATTTTTCCCAATAAAAGTCCCCTGTTGTTTCGTTATTTAAACCTTTTTATCATGAAGCATCACAGGAAATGTTTTCATTGAGAGATTTCATCAGCAGTAACTTAACACGACTCCTGTACAGCTGAAAGCAAATATGAAACGGTAAAATAAAGCAGATACTTGAAAGTACAAACAGTAAAAGAGGAGAGAAACTAAATTTTACAGCACAGAGATTCAGTTAGAAGCTACAGAAGTACTGAGAGCTGGACACTTGCTTGTTTGAGGGGGAGAAAAGAGGGTCGTCAAAATGTCGTACTCCCAAAATACTATTTCAAAATAAAAGTTTCCTATTATAAATGTTGGAACGTGAAGAATTCCCAACATAAAAAAAAAGTCTGCATGTAACTGACCTCGTATGGATTTGATTTGATTTGAAGTTTTTATTGGTAGCTAGTTGCATCTCCAAATATACTCACCCCCTTATTTTCTTGAGCTTGAAGACAGGAATTTGTGCTTTACTGTCTCCAGACCACAGACAACTTAGCTCTGACAGAGCTGCCTCATTAAATTCATTTATTCTCGTTCAGTTTTTACAGAAAGGCCAGAGTTTTGATTCAGCGTTGGTGTCACCTCGGTGGAACATTATCTGCTGGGAGAACACATGATTTGTGTTTGTCCCTACAAGTCCTTCGCCACCTACCCTGTCATGTTCTTTACGCTGATGTGTCAAAAAAAATGGCATGAGTGGTTTCTAGGGACGAGCGTGGCTCTTTGTGTTTGAGCCACATTTTAATGATGTGCCCTGTTGCACGCCTCTCGAGCTGTATTTCATCATAGAGGAAAAACAAACAGTGTGGAGTGAGGATCAAAGTGTCATTTGAAATGCTATCATCAAACGGAGCTGAAGGGACTGACAGCTCCTCCCAGCTCCAGCTGAGAGAGAAGGAGCCTTTGTTTCCAGTAAGAGGAGAGGAGAGGAGAGGAGAGGAGAGGAGAGGAGGACAGAGAGGAATGGGAGATGAGAAGAAAGGGACGTACAAGAAAGGAAATGGAATGGGCAGGAATGAAGAAGAGGGGAAGAGAGAAAGGGAGAGGAGAGGAGACAAAAGGAAAGGAAAGGAAAGGGAGGGAAAGGAAAGAGAGGAATGGGAAATGAGAGGAGAGGCAAGGAGGGAGTTGGAGGGAAAAGGAGGAAAAGAGCGGAGTTAAGAGGAAAGCAAATAAAAAGGAGGGGAAGGAAACAAAAAGGAAAGGAGAGGGAGGGAAAGGAAAGGGAATGGAAAGTAACGAAGAAGAGGGGAGGAAAGAAAGGTAGAGGAGAGGAGTGGGGATGAGATGAGAGGAAAGGAAACCAAATGAGGAGAAAAGGAAAGAGAGGGAAAGGAAAGAGGAATGGGAGATGAGAGGAGAGGCAAGGAGGGAATGGGAGGAAAAGTGAAGCCTTAAGAGGAAAGCAAATAAAAAGGACGGGAAAGGAAAGCAGAGGGAAGGAAATGAAATGAAAAGGAAAGGAAAGAGAGGAGATTAGAGGAGAGGAAACTATCCGAAAAGGAAAGAAGAAAAAAGGGGGAGAGGGCGAAAGCAGCATATTGACATGAACACATCTCAAACTGAGCTAATGAGCTCCTTTAAATGAATCACCCAGCATCTCCATACATCATGTGAGACTTTTTTCCCACTTAATGGATGATACAAATCTGCGTTTCAGAAATGGCCACAGTTCTATTTAATCAAAGCGGTTTCTATGAGCTAAATCAATGCAAAGCCAAGATCCCATTTGAACAGCCACATCTATTAACGAGACATGTTGGAGAAAGCAGACATTTGTCTTCATATTAACCCAAATGGAGGCTATTCTTGGATGTCACTTTGTTTATATTTATCCTCACTCCAGAGCATGCACGCTCAGTATAACTCTGAAGCCTTTACAGCTGATGTGATGTGGATGAGAAAGTTCTTTCTCTCCCTTTTTACTCAAAGCTATCACTCCCTCAATCTTTGAGCTCAGCTCTGTGGGGGCAACCCCAGCAAGACCTGAAGGTGTTTGCTTGTCAATCTTTCTCTTTGTGCACAACGCTTGGCAGGCTGTGGCATGGGACACCTGCTCCAGAATTAATCTTCAAGGCCTCGTTGTTTATGAAAAGCATCCTCCGCTTTGGCAAGGTGCACTCTGCAGTCGGTTCGCTCACAGGTCTAAGTTGTTTGAACCTAATTCAGGTTGCAGTCTCATAATATCAGCACAGAGTTTCCCTGAATAGGAAGATTATAAGGCTGTCACAGCGCTGAGGAGCGACCTATTTATTTCTGCTCATCCTCCGTGTTTTCATCGTCGCTCCTTCACCTCACGACCCCACCAGCTTGCCCTCGTCCTCCTACTCCAACCGTGCACTTATAGTTCAAAGAGATGCATTTTTCATTTTGGCCTATGAAATATTGAAACACTTATGCAACATGTGCTCAGCCAGGCAGACATAACAAGCTGTCAGGGCAGGGTGGAGCAGGGCAGAGGGGCTCATCTCACATCTTTGGGATCTCATGGCTTATTTACAACAATATAAATATGTAACAACAATTAACCAAATTTAACTCCTTCTGGAAGAGGGTCACTGTCCTCACCTCAAAATCACCAATGTCCTTAATTTGTTCGATGTGACCCGTGTTTACCGTTTCCTGACAAGTCTTACTGAGTTATTATTGTCCTCTCTAAGCAGTGAACAGGGAACTAGTGTGATTGTGTTGCAAAGCGGTTGGTGGAAGACCCTGATCCTTGTACGATCATGTTTACCTTACTTATACCAGGCAGTTTTTGTCGCCCAAACTGACCTTAAATAGAGAGAAAAGTGGAGCGAAACTAGAATCTAGTCTACAGCCGTGCTAGCAGCTCAGTGAGGCTGTGCTCTGAGATGAATTCACTGTGACATACTAGCATGTTGAGCAGATATGTTACTAAGTTTACCATTTTATTTTAATATGTGTTATCTTACTGACGGTTGCTAATTAGCGCTAAACACAAAGTACAGTGGAGGCTGATGAGAATGTTTTACGGGATATTGCCGTAAACCAAAGTGTTAACAAAGTAAACAATAGTTATTACAACCTGGGTTTCAACCTGGATTTCCAAATTTCACGAGAAAGTGTCCAATACTTGATGAGACCTTTCAGTCCAAACTAAAGTGGTGAACCACCTGACTGATATTGCCGTTCATAGTTCATAAAGCCACATCACTGACTTTACTAACAGTCCAACCATGGCATGTACTATAGCTTATTGAACAGTATGCCATGTGGTTCCCTCTATATGTTTAGATAAAGATGGCAAGTTAAAAAAAATCTAAAATAGTTAATTAAATAATAAATGCCAAGCACAAGGTGGTAGGTCATGTATCTGTAGTGTCCACAGGTGTCTGTGTATGCGTCAGTTTGGGAGTATAATCACAGCTCAGGTACGGTGCGTCTCCTTTCGCACCTTATCTTTTGGTTTATATATGCACAGCAGTGCAACATGCAAACGGCTCGGGCGAATGTGAACATAGATCAGCAGGTGTGGTGATCTTTTAATTCTCTCTCAGCCAGTCACATCTTAGTTCTGAAACAGTTGTGCCAGTCACGTGATAACGACGGCTTAGCAGACAGAAAGCTTCACCTCAAGAAATGTGTGTTTCAGAGC
>JAJHUR010119429.1:30820-44746 GCA_027495735.1 Lutjanus campechanus
GGAAGAGGGTCACTGTCCTCACCTCAAAATCACCAATGTCCTTAATTTGTTCGATGTGACCCGTGTTTACCGTTTCCTGACAAGTCACCTCTTACTGAGTTATTATTGTCCTCTCTAAGCAGTGAACAGGGAACTAGTGTGATTGTGTTGCAAAGCGGTTGGTGGAAGACCCTGATCCTTGTACGATCATGTTTACCTTACTTATACCAGGCAGTTTTTGTCGCCCAAACTGACCTTAAATAGAGAGAAAAGTGGAGCGAAACTATAATCTAGTCTACAGCCGTGCTAGCAGCTCAGTGAGGCTGTGCTCTGAGATGAATTCACTGTGACATACTAGCATGTTGAGCAGATATGTTACCAAGTTTACCATTTTATTTTAATATGTGTTATCTTACTGTCGGTTGCTAATTAGCGCTAAACACAAAGTACAGTGGAGGCTGATGAGAATGTTTTACGGGATATTGCCGTAAACCAAAGTGTTAACAAAGTAAACAATAGTTATTACAACCTGGGTTTCAACCTGGATTTCCAAATTTCACGAGAAAGTGTCCAATACTTGATCAGACCTTTCAGTCCAAACTAAAGTGGTGAACCACCTGACTGATATTGCCGTTCATAGTTCATAAAGCCACATCACTGACTTTACTAACAGTCCAACCATGGCATGTACTATAGCTTATTGAACAGTATGCCACGTGGTTCCCTCTATATGTTTAGATAAAGATGGCAAGTTAAAAAAATCTAAAATAGTTAATTTAATAGTAGTTTCTGCCTTTAACAAATACCATTTCCTGTAATCCTTAGACTGTCGTGGTTATAAAGGCCAGCAGGTTGATAGAAGGAGAGGAGATGGTGCAAAAGCATGCATTGCACCCTCAGTTGAAATTTAAATAATAAATGCCAAGCACAAGGTGGTAGGTCATGTATCTGTAGTGTCCACAGGTGTCTGTGTATGCGTCAGTTTGGGAGTATAATCACAGCTCAGGTACGGTGCGTCTCCATTCGCACCTTATCTTTTGGTTTATATATGCACAGCAGTGCAACATGCAAACGGCCCGGGCGAATGTGAACATAGATCAGCAGGTGTGGTGATCTTTTAATTCTCTCTTAGCCAGTCACATCATAGTTCTGAAACAGTTGTGCCAGTCACGTGATAACGACGGCTTAGCAGACAGAAAGCTTCACCTCAAGAAATGTGTGTTTCAGAGCTTCATGACATGAACACACACGGTGGCTCACTCAGGCTGTCTGAAGGGCAAGGCTGGTAAAAATAAATAGGGCACCAGCTGTGTGCAGTGGGGTACCAGTGCGCTGAAAGTCGTGATGCATTATATCATGTTTTCTACTGGAGGGCCATGGCATGGACGCTTTATCAGATTGTCTTGGCCATTGGGCCACTCCAGAGGACACTATATCAAGTTTTGTCCACTGGAAGCGCACTGTATGGGCACTTTATAACACTGTCTTGGACACTGTATCACTCTAGACGGATGGAGTATGATTTTCAATCACCTACTTATAATAGTAATAGAAATAAAAAGTAAAGAGATTGATTTGGTGATGATTAAATTGGACCAACACTATTTTAGCAATAAATCTCATGTATCTCACCTCATATTAACCAGGCCATGCTACAACCCACAAAAAAAAGAGATTTTATGTGTGGAAGAACACATTTGATTGGAATTAGATAAATTTATGCATGCACCCTTGTGTTCAAGATGAGTCATCAAATATATTTTTACATTTTACTGGAAGAGAACACAGGGAGATTAATTAAGTCTGTCTGTCTGTCTGTGTGTGTGTGTGTGTTTGTGTGAGACATTATGGCAAAATTTCATCCTGGAGACATGTACTGTAGCACAGCAGGTACCACAGAGGTGCTTTTGAATACTTTGGCAGGTGTTTACGTGTCTTTCTGTGGACAGATTTTGTCAGCACAATAGCGTCACTACCGTGCAAGATGCAACCACGAAACTTCACAGGTGTGTAGTTTGAAGATGGGTGTGGTCTGACCCAGGAGCCATGAGTATTCATGAATTAATGTAATGACTACCCAGGGGGTTCCCACGTCAAAATCTTGATGGGTGACAGCGTGTGGCTGGTATTGCTTTCACCTTATGAGTCAGTGCATATGTGTAGTTGAGATCAAAATGTATTTTCTTAACACAAAGACACAGGATTAGAACTTGGAAAAATGTTATTTTACTGCGTCTTTGAGGTTTGGGGCTAATGTCATCCTCCTTTATATTCATTATCACATGCTTTGATCTAGCACAGTTTCTTAAATTGAAAACAGTACAGCAGTTATCAGATTTTCACCCCCTTTTCTTCAAACAATACCAGTGCTGCGGCTGAAGGAGCAGTCTTGATTGAGGCGATTGACTCTAGGAATTATTGATGAAGCAGGACACCATGTTCGCCCAGCAGGAGTGTGTGAAGAGGGCACTGTAGCCCGAGGGCGAGCCGGGACTGGACAGCTTAACGAAGGAAAGAAAGAGAGGCGGTGGAGGGAGCTGTTCCACGCTTCTCTGCCCGCGTGGCGTGACTGATGTGAGGAGAAATGTTTGGGTGGTGAGGAGTCTGCTCCGAGTCCCGGCGGAGCCTCATCAGTAGTGCACCTCTTCACCGCCAACCCCCACCCCACCAGTTCCCTCCTCCCCCCTATACCTCCCTACATCTCCAACCACCCTGGCTGGACGAGAGGCTAAGTGGTGTGAAGCAGGGAGCTCTCCGACAAGCTCCATTACTCCTCCTCAGAAAATTCCCCTGGTTCGCCTGTCAGAGGAGAGGTGATGGGGCGGGTGAGTATGTGGGGAGTGGTGGGTCGATCAAAGGAGGTAGAACAGAGGAGAGTCTCGTTCATTTACCAACTCCCTCATCAGCTTTATACCCTTTTTTTTTGTAACTTCATAATGTGTCTGTGAAAGTAGTTAATTCTGCCTTGTTGTCTTGACTTTTTAGTACGGGTGTACGATACTATCTGTACGTCATCAGTATGGACGCACAAAGGCTTTAAAATGAAAGCTTGGTATCAGCTTGAAATGCTGATATTTCTGCCCATTAAATGATGCTTTAATTATGTTCATATGACACGAGTATGTCTGTTGTGGAGGTTTATTGAAGTGGTCTAACCGAATATTGCAATGATTTCTCAGTGTTAGTCATGTCAGGAGGAGCCAAATCACATCCCTTCAACACTACAAATTTAATTATCCATCTTAAGAGCCGTCATCCCGGTCATTACAGAAATTAGTGAAGACAAAGAGAACAAAACTGTCAGTAATACTGTTCTTATCTTGCCAAGAGACTGTGTCCACTTTGAGAAACATTATGATTTATTTTAAAAAGCATTGTATTTTTACTTTGAAAAATGTTGTATTTCGTTTTGAAAAGCATTATATTTTATTTTGAAAAATGTATTTCATCTTGAAAAACACTTTTATGTTAGAAAGTGTTGTATTTTAATGTGAAAAACATTTTATTTTGAAAAGCACTATATTTTATTTTGAAAAGAAGTGCATCTTATTTTGAAAAGCATTGTGTTTCATTTTGAAAAGCACTATTTTATTGTAGAAAGTATAAGCTTTGTATTTCAAATTGAAAAGGGCTGTATTTTATTTTAGAAAGTGTTGTATTTTAATGTGAAAAACATAATTTATTTCAAAAAGCACTGTTTTAATTTGAAAAGCATTGTATATCATTTTGAAAACTTATTTTGTCTGCATCTGCCGGTGGGTCATCATGACAAGAGTGAAGGCAGAAAAACATGTTCATTCCAGATGAGAAAATATCAGCATATTGCCTATTGGCAAAAATCTAATCCCCACTTTTTAGCATTCAGGTAGAAGTCAGTTTGTTGTTTTTCCTCCTGGGAGGCAAACTCGAGCAGCGAGAGTGGCGGGAGGATAGGAGGTAAAACAAAGAGAAAGAACTGTCATGGCTATCTCGGACCTTGTTAGTATCGATCCTCTCAGATTGAGCACCCTTTCATTTATAATTCATCTCCGTCTGATGGGCACAGATGGAGGTTGGAGAGGGTGGGGACGAGCTGTGTTTTACTATGTTTTCCTTCGCAGTCTGAAATGTTTGCTCGTGATGGCACAGATAATAATGAGCCACAGGGGAGGTGGTGTGTCAGCCATAGGGAGGGCCTCTCTGTGGCAGGGTGTCCCTTGGTTGCTCCCTGCTCTGTCAGGTCTGATGGGTGCTGCTGCGGGCAGCCCTGGTGGCCTCCGCTGAGTAACAGGAGGCCGGCGTGTCTGCTCCCCTCCGCAATACCGGGGTCCACTTCAGGGAATGTCAGTTTGAACAAGGCGAGTGGAGGGGATCGCTGCCTATTAATATTTGAGGAGCTCTCGTCGCTGCAGCTGTTTACTTAACAGAACACGCTCCGGGGCTCCCCTGAAGAGCACACCACGGAGGAGCTGACAGCACCACCCTGTCACTCACTCCTCTTGCCCTCCACCCAGCGCCCCCCGCCACCCCACCTCCCCGTCTCTCTCATGGGTGTTGCACCGCTACCTGTGTCTTTTCCCTGAGCTCCGTCTCCTGCCTCATCCATCACGATCCCATCGTGCGGCTTCCCAACTGTCAACCTCTGTAGCGACTGTCATTATTTTTCATTTGTGCAGCCGCGTTGTACGAGCTAAGTGCACACGCTCGCTCAGTGAATGATTCCGTTGTTTTGCCGTCTGCGTCTCCCTTCCAATTTGTAAACATATCTGTATCTGTGATCTGCTCCGTCAAGATCGCGCCGATATGTCACAGCGCTGGTTGTATGTCACCTCAGAGTGGATTAATGGCTGTTGTGACCAAACGCTGTCCTCCTCCACCACCCGAAAAACACTGACAGGCATTCACCCGTGCAGGCCGTGCCACTCCCAGCCTCATTTGCCTGATGTGTATATCACTGCTCCGGAGTCAGACAGAGTTCAGGAGTTCATGCAGCTTTAATAACTGAGAGCTTTTCCCTTTAATTTCTTACCGTCTTGTTTCTGCAGATATGTCACACAGTTCACAATGTCTAAAGGAACAGTTCAACATTCTGGGAGGTGTGCTTGATTGATACCACTCTCATGTCTGTAATGTAATTATGAAGTTATTGCCTTAAGCTTATTAACTTGGCGTAACGACTGGAAACAGGAGAGCAGACACCTGGCTCTGCTAACGGTAACAAATCCCCCTCCTCCACCACCACCACCACCACCAGCTCCTCTTAAGCTCACTAAAGCTTGGGACAAGCCTGAAGATTAGCTGAAATCTACACAGACTGGACAAACCACACATACAGATTGTTTCCACCAACTTGCACAGAACTCAAGTAAATACACTAGACAGCACACTGAACCGCTGGTCAGTAATTCTAATTGCGGGTTAGGGCTGCAGACGACCCAGCAAACACGGAGAGAATGCTAACTATCGCATGCTCTTGTCCCAAAACCAACCAGCAGCATTCAATGTGCAATTTTTGCCAAAAAGCAGAACAGAGTTTGGTTGAGATCATGTGTGAAAGAACCTCAGGTAAAGTTATTTATGTACGGGTATGTCTCCCTTGGACCACATAAGTGACGTTATCAGTTGCCGATGTTAGCTGCAAATATCCAGCATGTTTAAAAAATGTTTATAAGAAAGACTGGCGGCCACTAAATTTAAAAAACTTTAGACTGCAAACTTTCCATCATGTTTCACGCTACATAATCACCAGCCGTGATGGCATATGGTTGGTATTGTTTTCACCTTGCGAGTGTGTGTGTCATCATGGCAAAATGTGGTCCTGGAAACACCTACTGTAGAGGGAACTACTACTGTAGAGATTCTGAGGACTTTTCCTGATGTTTGTGTGTCGTTCTGTGTTGGTGATGCGATGGTGACACACTTCACAGGTGTGTAGTTGAGATCAAAATGAAGGCAGAGTTTGAAGATGGTTGTGGTCCGAGCAAGGACGCTGGAATTAGGGGGTTAGAAAGCAGGAAACTGGGACCATTTTATACCCCTGCCCCACATCACACTGGATCACTATGGACCAGTTTCAATCATTCACTCATTCAAGACATTTGGTAAAATTTCACCTTGTGAGTGTGTGTTCTGGTCCTAGAGAGGGAATTACCACGATTTTGAGAATTATGTATGTCTGTTGACAGATTTTGTCAATGTGATAGCTTCTAGGGTTGAGCTGATGGACAGCATTGTCCTTCGCGATGGCCAACAGTCATCGATTACTAAGCCCTCTACCTTCATAACATTATAATTTAAAAGATTTCTGTATTTGAGGTAGCGTGTCTTCTCAGAGTTGCCATAGAGTTGTTGTCCAAGTTCTGTTTTTGACGTGTGAGACAGAAAATAAAAAGGCCTTGCTGCTGTTTATTGCACTATGTCTCCATGTCCCGTTTATTATTTCATTTTTCTTTCCTTTTCAACAAAGTTACAGACATGTGGTGCAGACAGGAAGACCCATCTAGAACAATATCATCATCCATCGGCGATTTTTCACTGTGGACATCGTCATATGTCAATTCAGTAGACGTTGCTCAACCCTAACAGCTTCACAGCTGTGCAAGATGCAGTCAGGAAACTCTGCATGTGTGTAGTTGAGATGAAAATACTGAACAGTTGTAAAGTCTGCTCACCTTCATTAACACATGATGTCGTTTGTTTCATTCATGTTTTACAGTGAGCTGTGTTCTTGATTTTCTCGGGCTGGCTGCTTCCCCCTATTTCCAGTCTTTGTACTAAGTTAAGCTAATCGGCTGCTATGTAACTTCATATTCAGCATACAATAAATAAGAGGAGAAAAGAAAGCAAATAAGCATGTTTTAAAAATGATAAACTACTCCTTTAAGCAGTAGTTGAGGAGGCCTCCCTGTCAATACATGAAGAAAGAGAACCGAAATTGTCAAGATTTGAAGCAGGACTATATACTTTCAGGTCAAGTGTTCTTTATGTCTCCGTTTCTCTTTTCCTTATTCCTCTCCTGCCATACTTCCCTGCTATCCGGAGGCTTTCTGTTCCCCTCAGTTGAGCAGGATTTGTCACAGGTGTTAGCAGGAAGCTCTCGTTGCCATTATACCACAGAGCCTGTTCCTGTCCTGCTTTGAACCGCGCTTCATTTGGGCTTCATTTCAATATCGAAAGCAGGCCTGATACACGCACATGTACGTACGCTGCATAAACTTACCCGTCGAGACCACATCAGGCTGAGAGGTCTGTTTATGTGCGTGTGTGTGAAACGCCCCATTAATTGAAAGAACAAGAGCCTCAGTTTCTCTACAGATTTCCTCTCATGTTTAGCTTTGTCTTAGGCAGCTTAATTTGCACACCTTACACCACGCTGCTAGCTGTTATGTTGTGTTTCTGTTTGATGCTGGGCTGTGTTTTTTCTAAGTGGGCTTATTTGTTGAGCAAAACTGCTCAGTCAAATGCACCAGGGGAAGTTTAGAGGCTGGTCACGTGTCTGTCTGGATGCACACGCTGTGGGTCGTGTACAGGTTGGCTTTACATCTTTCTCTTCTTCTCCTTTAACCACAGCCACATGGATATATGCGTGCCACCTTTTGACAAGTATTCCTTCACAATGGTGCAGGTGAAGGATGAACGTTGGCACAGCAGAGAAACCAGAGCAAAATGGAAGCTAAAAGTGTTTCTGTTTGATAGTACAAGCTTAGAAATGTGTGTTCTTTAAATGATTAATGTTTTTTACTCGCATTGAATTCTAATATTCAAGTGAAATGAAGGCCGTTGTAAGTTTTGAAAAGATATTTGTGGTCATTCATTGGTTATTCATTTTGTTAAAGATGGAGGAAGGACACTTCATCTTTTTGATGAATGAAGTCTTTTAGTTCAGTTTTCTCCTTTCACTGCTGGCTTGAAAAAGGTTTTACAACACTGACCAATTTCAACATGACAGACTATCTGTGTTAGGTTGAGACGCAGTGTTCCCGCAAGTTAAAAGGTTCAACGCGCGTCCTTGCTCTAACAACAAAATGGCAGCTCTTGTTCATGCATTTTTCAGAAGGGCACAGAGTTTTTTTTTTTTGTGTGCAGCAGTTAGTAAAGATGAAACACAAACACCGGGAACTGTCCGAACCCCGGTAAAAACCCCAGGAGAGGTGTTGGGTTTAACCACGACATTTCAGAGCAAACTGTAGACAAGACCCAGGGGTGTGGTGGGGACTGGATCTCCTTACAACCCTCCAGTACGAGTACAGATGCCCTCCTGAGGTTAAGAGGCTAAAAATTAGA
This sequence comes from Lutjanus campechanus, assembly GCA_027495735.1. Classification (NCBI taxonomy): domain Eukaryota; kingdom Metazoa; phylum Chordata; class Actinopteri; order Lutjaniformes; family Lutjanidae; genus Lutjanus; species Lutjanus campechanus. Next base: position 39,062 of record JAJHUR010119429.1, read on the forward strand.
GCGGTGTCTGTGAGGGCTAATGACCGACTCGGGGGAAAACATGCTCGGTAGCAGCTGCAGAGAGGAAAGAGAGGCAGGCTGCTGCTGAGGATAGCTGCAGGAAAATGTAGGAGATAATGAACATATGTTTTCTGTTTTACAAACTAAACTCTAAAGCTGCACTAATTAATATTTTTGAGTCAATCAAATGACTACATGTAATATGAAAAGTGCCACCAGCTGCATGGAGCTTTTTAGCCTCTTTTTAGCTTGTTGTTTTTGGTTTAAAGCACACAAATTTCACTCATCTCTCCTGTTTTCAGTCACAGCAGGCAGCATTTTTCAGTGAAAAAGCTCTGAATAAACCCACTGCACGCTATGTGCCCATCACCAAATGGCAGGCGAAGTTAGCAAGTAGTTGTTAAACATGGTGAAGCATTGTCAGGTGGCAAAAACACTCAACTCTCACTAAAAGAATACTAATGTTGCTCGGTGTCTGCTGGATGTGTAAATCTAAGCAACTGTTTGCTCGCAGGTTTACTATAAGAACTGCATGTGCTAATAACATGTAAATGTTTATGTAGCATCGCTGTTGAGGTGCAGTTAACTACACATAGTTCAATTATTAGTTTAACTACAAATTGCTGTAGTTGAATGGTATTTTAAAGATACTACAAAGCAGCAACAAATGTTTGTTCTGAGTTTGTCACTTCACAGAAACGTGGTATTAACCACGCAGACAAATTTAAAGGATTAAAAATGAAATCATGCAAAAATAAGCAGTTTTCATTGCTCTGAAATGCTGGGGGGTATGTCCGCTCTGCTGTCTCAGTATCAAACACCACTACGACCTGAAATAGACCTGAAATAGACCTGAAACATGGACACTCCATCCAGCAGCTTTATTTGACATGTCCAGACATGTTTGAGTCACCAGGGCCAGAGGACGGTGACAGGATGGTAACAGTATTATTATTTTTTCCTCTGTATCAGGTTGCTGGAACTTGAAGTGAGCTGAAGTGACCTGCAGGGCTGATGTGGACTGAAAGAGTCGCTTAAGATGTGTTCGTAACCGACCATGAGGGAGGGTTTATATTGTTGGGGGAACCATGGCTCCGGCGCTTCATCGAGCCAGGTTTTGGGTGCGCCCAAAAAAATCCTGAATACAGAAATCATGAACCACAGTTCAGTTAACACATCTTTTCAGAAACTGTGTTCTAACATTTATAATGTGTTGAGAAGAAAAAAACTCCCTTTTTTCCTTTACACAGACTTTAACTAAAATCTCAGTAGCCTTTTTAGCAGTTAACTAGTAGTTTAGGTAGTTAATTACAAAATACATGTTCATTGTAATTTCATGACATTTTATTGTCATACAATACGGCACAATGCCACAGCTCACTGGCCACCGTTGTCATTTAATGACAATCACCTGCTGTTTGATTAAAATCCTCGGATTTGTGAACACGATGTCATTTCCTAATTTCCTAGAAATTTTGAATTTGCTTCATTCCACCTCAACAGTTGCCCTCTTCTGTTACTGTTTCTAACCTTGTATGGCTACTTTTTTGTCATGTTTTTTTTGTTTGTTTTGTAAATCATTTCCTGTTTTATTTTGTAGTCCTCCCTCATGTGTCTTGACTTCACTTCCTGTCTTTGTCCTTTATCTGTCCTTTTTGATTACCACTTGTTTCACCATTGTCTGATTAGTTGCTTGTCTGTTTAGTCCTTGTGTTTCTCTGTTTTTGTATCAGTTCGTCGTTCTCCTCTGTGTTGAGTATCCCTGCCCTTTCTGTGGACTTCCACCTTGTGCGCCACCCAAGAAAAACAAGACGCTGTCTGATGGCGTTCTCTCTCCTGTATCTAGGAAACACAGTATATTGTAAAGTCTCATTTCACAATTTAAACTGTTACACCACCCTCTGATTAAAAAAAACATCCTCAGACTGCCTGAGTCAGATTTAGCTTTAGCTGCCTTAGTCCCTAAATCAAAAAGTCAAACACACATGCACTTTACTCAGTGTCAGTTCAGTTGTACCTCTCTGTAACAATCTGACAATACACACTCTGATTGTAATAATTTCCTCTGATGTAGTTTAACTACTTTGAAAGCAGTTGTAGTTAAACAAGCTACAATTATTCTTTAAGAGCACTTGAACTGTGAACTTGATTATGAAGTTGCCAGTAGTTTGGTGAACAGTTTTAAGGTTGTTTTCCTTCTAGCTGTAGCTCAAAATATAACTACACGTTGGGTTGTGGCGGTGGAGACTGCAGGAACTGTGATTTGACAGTGTGGGCTGCTCTCCTAAAAGTTTGTTAGAGGTTGAGGTTGCAGTGAAGACATCATTTAGGAAGATGATGACACAAACAAACACACACATCTCCACTGCAAACCTGCTCACTGTGTTTTCTGCCTCTCTATCACGGCGGTGGTCTCCTATTCATTAATGCAACAAAGCAGAGTTGATGTTAACAGAGTCAGAACCTGTGTGTGGCACAGCTTCACTCCATACGTTAAATGAAAAGAGCGTAAACACGGTTACTGTGGGGAGCTGATTTAAAGTATGATACGGCCGCCATCATGTGGTGTTGTCAACGGGTGGAATCCACCACCGAACTGCAAATCAAAACCTACACCACATCTATCTGTGGTGGGACAGTCATTAACCCCTTACGTCGTCTATAAATCCAGCTTTGGACAAAGAAATGCAAACCTCAAAGACTTTGAGGAAAGTCTGTTCGGGTTTAGTATTTCTGCTCTGATGAACAGAACTGAGGGCCAGTTAAAGTCAAGTTTTTCCAAGTTAAGTCAGAAATCAAAGTGTTTCTTCATGTTTAATTTAGTAAAATAAGATGTGTGTTGAGTATTAATAGAAGATTAGTCAGCCAGTTGCAGTGTTGACCATTACAGAATGGTTACAGATTAATTAACAGGAAAAATATTGATTTCAATCAAAAGAAGCTTCAGGGGTTTTGCTAAATTAAGACTTCAGCAATAACCAAAGGATAATATCTGTTGGGTCCAGGAACGCAATTTGATCGGTGAAAATGACCAGACCTCAACATAATTAGAACAAAAGAAGGGTCTGTCATGGGTTATAATGAAATATTCTAGCAGACTTCCCTCCCTGCGCAGTCCAAAGTCATTTCATAACTTTGTGATAATAAGTCATTCACTGATTCAGTATATTGGATGCTGCACCTACAGTTAGATAGTTCGGATAATTTGAAAGTTTTTTATGATACTTATCGACAGTCTCTGTATTACCTGCAGAAGATGCTGGTTGACGCGCTCACAGTTTGGAGAAGCAGAGAGGAGTACATGCATGGAAGCTAAGCAATGAACTGCTGTGGACAAGCTCAGCAGAAAAACTTATTTAAGCTACTTGAAAAAGGTCCACCTCAAAAAATCAATATCATTTCAAGTGTGTGTGTTGCCATCAGGCAGCCTTTTCTGACGGGGAATGGATGTTATTTCCAAACTCCACAGGTGAAATCAGTAATTTTACCTCTCAGAACGTGGGAGTTGCTGGTCTACCACTGCCTCGATCTGTGAGTTTGTTTTCATTATTGTGCGACTCCGGTGAATCCGGTCTATCATTTTAAAACACAATACAAACATAATAACACAAACAAACTAAAAGATTGAGGCAGCAGTAGCCGCATAACTCCCATCTTCTAAAAAATGAGGTAAAATGTTTTTCGCTCATGGAGTTTGGTTTGTTTGGAGAGAGCAATATTTGACTCATATAATCTGAAATGGCTGTTTGGTGGCAAAGTAAAGCGGTGAACAGTTAAGCTGTCAGATTTTTTTTATGTGGGCGCAGCTAAAATACCTTTTATTGCTGACCCTGTCCACAGCAGTACCTTGCTTTGCTTCCATGCTGTTGCTCCTACACCATAGGATACAACCTTACATCATCAGTCTGAGCCATCGCTTTAACCTTTGTTTATATGGGGTCGGCCGGTTGAGCTGCTCTAGCAAAGTTCTCTTACAATCACAAATAAACAGAACAGAGTGATTTAAATGCAGGCTGAAAGGTAGAGGAGTTCAGTGAAGTCTTGAAGTTCCAGAGAGTTGTTTTTTTTATATATATTTCTGTTGCTATTTATTTGGATCCAATGTATCGTTTGGAGTTTTCTATAAACCATAGATCAATTTCACAACACAAAACTGTCCATAGCCAAAGAACCTTGTGTTCTTGGCGGCTGGAAACAAGGATTTTTGTCTGACTGATTGTAGATATTGGCCGTGGCCAGCCATTCTTTGTGTTTCTTTGGTTCATCCTGGCGGAAAGCTGTTCTTTGAAAAATAATAGGCAGCCTTGGGAATGTACCGAAATGAAAGGACAAGACAAGGCATGTCAGGAAATTACTTTCTCTCTAAATTATTTTTTAAAAAGAATTCACTTCTCTGAAGCTATGTCTGCTATTGACCACTTCCCTTTGGGTCTTCTTCTTCTTCTTTTAAAAAAAAAAATCTCTTTGTGTCCGCCCTGAAATAAAATAAAAAATAGAAATTGAATGAAATTTGAATGAATTGAGTTCCCTTGTAAAGAAAGCACAATCAATAGCTGTTGCTGTCGTTTGTGCGGCAGGAGAGACTTCGACTGTCAATGTCATTTGAAAGTCTGCACAGTTTGAATGACAGTGGGGACGCAGCTGCTTTGAGGCTCTCAGTGAGACACTGAAGGGAAGAACACAGAGAAATTAAATCTACGGCGCAGAGCTGCAGTCTGACTGACGATGGCTGTCACTTCGCCAGCGTGACACTGAACTTGCCCTGCTGAGCCACCCACAGAAAGTTAAACTGGATTACATAAACGTGTAAAAGTGGGTTTTCATTTTCATTGTGGGTTTTATAAAGTATTATGGGAAATTAATGCCTGTTAATATGAAAGTATGCGTGGTGCACTTGAAAAATAATCTATTTTTCTTAACTTTAAAGTCTGTCTGAAGGAGTTAAGACTGTTTGGGCAGACATGAAACATGGCTTGGTGATGTGCTGGAGCCACGATCCCCCAACAACGTATAAAAAACCAATACACAAATGACTTTGCCGTCTCCAACTCCCAACCTCCCTAAAGGGGCCTTCACATGATAAGAAATTTTCTCTTCGCTCACAGCCAGGTAGGGCGCAGAGGCGCTGAGCGGACGCGGCGGAGCTCAGGGATACGTCATCAACAGGTGCGAGGTATTCACGGTTGCTAGGCAACACCAGTGCTACTTGTTACACCGGAAAGAAGACGAGGAGGAAAAGGATAACATACGTATACGTATAGTATTCACAAACCTGATAGCCCGATCTTACTATTGACATTTCGACATGCATAACTCTTCCTACGGAGATCGTGGTATGTTTTGAAAGTCAAATCAAATCAAATCAAATCAAATCAAATTTTATTTATATAGCGCCAATTCACAACAAAGTTGTCTCAAGACACTTTACATATAGAGTAGGTCTAGACCACACTCTATAATCATATTTACATCCGACAATTGAAACAATCCCCACATGAGCAAGCACTTTGGCGACAGTGGCGAGGAAAAACTTCCTTTTAACAGGCAGAAACCTCGGACAGATCCAAGACACATGGTGGGCGGCGACCTGACGGAACCGGTCGGATTTGAGAGGGAAAAGGAGAAGGGAGGGGTGGAGAGAGAGAACAGAACAGAAGCAGAGAGAACAGCAGCAACAGAACATCA
>JAJHUR010119430.1:0-25921 GCA_027495735.1 Lutjanus campechanus
AGTAGGTCTAGACCACACTCTATAATCATATTTACATCCGACAATTGAAACAATTCCCACACAGGCAAGCACTTTGGCGACAGTGGTGAGGAAAAACTTCCTTTTAACAGGCAGAAACCTCGGACAGATCATGGCACATGGTGGGCGGCGACCTGACAGCACCGGTCGGATTTGTCACAAGTCAATATGTGAACCTGCTCCAGTGAATTTATATTATTGAAGTGTAGAAGGGTAGAATCAGAGTCCTCGGTGTATCAAGTGTATTTGATACACACAGCAAGTTTTTATCATATATGTTTTCAAACTATAAAGAAAAGAGTCTCAGGCGAGACTCTTCTTTAGAGACTTAATTTAAAGGGACAATTTACCCCAAAATCAAAAGTCCAGTTTTTTCTCTTGGCCTGTAGTGCTATTTATCCATCTATTTTTTTTATTTTTGTTAGAGTCAGAGTTTTGGAGATATCTGCTGTAAGTCTGCCTCCTCTTTAATATAATGGGACCAGATGGTTTCTGATGTTCAAAACACCAAAAAGGTACATTTAAAAAATTCAAAACCAGTGTCTCTTTACAAAAATCATGAATCGGTTACTCAAGATAATCCACACACCGTGTTGTGAGCAGTTTCATGAAGGAACTACTTTCTCTCTGCAGAGGAATGGACCAGAACCACTTTCTTTCTACTAGGGAGAAAGTAGTTCTTACATGAAACTGCCCACATCAAGGTCTGTGGATTATCTTGAGTAACCGGGTCATGATTTTTGTGAAGAGACACTGGTTTTGAATTTTTTAAATGTTTTTTTTTTTTGGTGCTTTGAGCACCACACACTTAGTGCCATTTAGTCCCATTATATTGGAGAGAAGGCAGACATCTCTGCAGTCAATAACTCCAAAACTCTGCAGCTCACACCAAACAATCTAGATGGATCAATAACACTACACTACTTGTGTTAACTCCCTTTAATAAATTGAATGAACTCTGCAGCCTACAGCGCATTCATTCAGCTCACCATTTCAAGTCAAAAGACCTCGAGTTAGAAGAGCTCATGTTTATAAGTTCTGAAGTATTCTGAAAATAAACACTAGAAACTTAAACCTTGTATATTTTATATTGCGATAATGGGAAAAGATTAGGCAATTCCAATAAATTCCTGTATGTTTTTTTTTTTTACAGTGTGGTTAGTTAATGGCCCTCACACTCACCTTGTATTTCAGACCATGTGATTAACAAGAAATCGGCATGGAAACTTTGAGCGAACTGGAACGAGTCAGTCGTTTGCTCAACAGAGCTTTCAACAAGCTTTTTGACCTTTCCTAATGTGTCTTGATTGACCATGTTGTGTATAAAATAAACATTTTTGTGTGTTTGTGTGTGCGTGCACAGCTGTGAGCTACATCCCCGAGAAAGTGGTTGCGCGACCAGGGGAGAACGTGACGGTGTATTGTGTGTTCAACGACCACAACATCAACGCCAGCACGGCCATGTGGATGCTCAACTTCCAACAGCGGCTTCATCGCAGCCAGTACCACCCAGTCAACCAATGGGTGAGCTACAACTGTTTGTGTGTCTCTGGGGATGTTTCCAAACAGTAAAATGACTCTCCTAGGTATTTTTTTTAGAAAGGTACAGTTTATGTAAATGAATTGGCATAGATCTGACGTTCCCTTTTCCAACACAGGTCAGCCAAATCACAGTGCGTCCATCAGAGACTCGGATGTATGATCTGCTGCAATGTACGCAGGAGTGGACCATCCCATACAGCCAGATCTACGTAGAAGGTGAGTGTTATTACACGTGCATGTCCGAAGAGAGAAGGATTTATGTATAGTCTGTACTGAAAGTGAAACATCAACATTTTACTTTAAAGTTCCTGGAAGTCTCTGTCCCCTTTTGCACCAGTTTTCCGCTGCACCGGACAAAGACAGGAAAGAGAGTGGCGGCACAACAATGTCAACCAAAATAACCCCAGTGCACTAAAGCTACCTCAGGAGAAGTTTGTTATTGTGACCTAAAATGTGAGTGTTTGTCCCTGCGTGTTTCAGGAGCCTCCATTGACATAAAGTGTGAAACCAACGGTGATATCGATGCTATGGACTGCACCTGGAAGAACGACCAGTGGACCGAACCTAAATTTAGATCCAGGTAAAGCTGCAGTTATATATATATATACATATTTTATACTTTTTTAAACAAACAGAGACATACAACAAAATATACTGTAACAAAAAGTTGGTCACCAATGCAGTACACTGATGTAAAGAAAAAAGAAGGAAGTTTTCAGCTGGTAGATTCTCTCCATGTTTTGAACATCAGGCCAATAACCAATATCCTGCTACAGCTTTCTTGCTGGCTGCTAAAAATATCTTTAATAGATATGTTTTATATTTTAACTTGTAGTTTATGAAATATTTAAACAGATTAGGCCAACAGAACCCAACACTGACCTTTGGCCTCCATATTCTAATCATCCTCGAGTCCAAGCGGATGTTTGCGCCAAATTTGAAGAAATTCTGTCAAGGAATTTGTTTTGTGTTACAGCTTTCTTGCTGGTTGATAATCACATCTTTAATAGATGTTTGTCTTGCTCGATCTTGCTTGATTAGCTGTGTTATTGCCCAAGTTTGTGCCAAATTTGAAAAAAATCCGTCAAGGCATTCTTGAGATATCGCATTCACAAGAATGGGATGGACGGACAGACATACAGATGGACGGACGACCTGAAAACATAATGCCGCTGGCCTCGGCTGTTGCCGGCACAGAGACATGAAAATCTAATTTTTAATTTCTTCAAAGGTATCAAGTTCTTTACTTTGCAAGGCAGCTGCATTTGCGAGATTGCGGGATCGAGTGAGAATCCATCTTTCCAGGCTTCAAGTGATCGTTTTTTGTCCCCACCAAAAGTGGTGCAGCCAATCAGCATCCTAGGAGGGACTGATGGCAGCTGCGGGTGTGGTTTTATGTATGACAACAGCGAGAAGCGTCCAGAAGTGTTGATCTGATTGGTTGAAGTTAGCCCACGTTAGACGTGATAGACAGATGGTTTATCCAGTTACCTGCCAAGCCTTTTTTGAAAGTGCCTGCCCTTTTCCAACCAGTTTCTAGACTCACTTCAACAGTCCTGGCCGTCTTTCAAATAGTGGGGATTTACATTCCTTAAACTAGGTTCTAAGAGTAACTTTAGTCCATTGATTTAAACCATTAGAATGCTGCTCTTACTAAGTTTTGCTGCACATTACAGATTGTAACGGTATATCTAAGTGTGAGATTTCTAAGTCTTTACACTTTGTGAAATTGTGCATTCAGCATGATAGTGATCTACCCTCTTAAGCAATTGCATTGTACAATAACCATCTCCTTTTAGTGAAGTGTGTTTGGACGCTTGTGCAAGCATTGTTAATGAAACCCTTAAATCAGAGCTTAGAACTCATTGTGCTGAAAATCAGGAAGTTACCGAACACAGTGTCCTCGGCCGCACTCGTACCGAACACACCCTGGGAATAGTTGTGTGAAGTGACACCAGGAAGTTTATGCAAGCAGTGCACTTTAACTCTGTCATTGGCAGAATACGTCTGACCTCGGCTCAACAGAAAGTCTCTAGTCTTAAAAAATGAAGGTCAAACCACAACAATGAGGACTAAATGACGCAATGTTTGTTTCATATGTCTTGTTATTAACTCGTGTACTGCAGAGGCCTCTTGTGCAACACTAAATTGTACTTTCTTTAATCTAGTTATCTCTCTTGCCTGCTGTTTATTTTAACTCTATTTGTCCATCTTTTAAATAGAGATGGAAAAAGGCATCTCAGCATACAACAATAACATTGTCCCCCCTAAGTTAATTGCCAAGATCTGGGTATGTAGGAATATCACCTAAAAAGAGGTAGAATTGAAGAAGACAGGACAAGAAATCTGAGCGGTTTTAATCAAATCCCCAGGTTAGCCAAACTTACTTGATAGAGAAATTTAAAGAAATGAAACAGTTGTAAACATTCATCACAGATTACAGATCGACTTCCTGGACCAACTTTGATACGCTGTACTGGCTGTAATCATGTCTGCACCCAGTTTTCAATGCGATGAGCGATTATTAAAGACATTTTGTGGGTTATTTTCAGTTTTATCTTGACTTTGGTTAACTTTTGGCTCGTTTACCATCTGTCCGATCATCTGACTTCTTGTTTGTTTCCTTGTCTGACTCCTTTCCGGGAAAGAAACTGGAATTACATAACAAAATCTTATTTATTTTGTTTTGTTTTGTTTTCCCGGCAGGTGGGCTGACATGCCCTGTGATGTAATGGAGGAGCGGGAAAGAGCGGGTGAAAAAGTGGGGCAGATGGGACCTTTTTGCCTGCAGGTCCGATCCAGACAGAAAACTTGCACCATCCAGCCTGTGAGGATGAACTGCTACAAGCTGTGGCTGGAGGTTCCCTCCCGACTGGGCCCCATCAGGTCGAAACCCATCTACGTGTCCCCCATAGATCATGGTGAGCAAGATGGAGTCATGTGTGGAACATATCACAACTAAACAGAGCAAAAAAATATTAAAATGTTTGAAGAGAACCTTTAGATAACAAGGTTAAAGTAGTGATTATTGTTGATCATAGAAGAACACTTCTCCTGCACTATTTCCCCCCCCCCTGCAGTGAAACCCCACACACCCACTAATGTGAAGGCAGTGAGCCAGAGCAGTGGGGTCCTGATGGTCACGTGGGAGCCTCCGTCTCTGCCGGTCGAGGGGCTCCAGTGTCAGTTTCGGTACCACTCACCATCCCTTGTGAGAGCCCAGCCGGACTGGAGGGTGAGTTTGTCTATTGGATTATAGCACAATTGACGGCATTTCCCTAATCTTCAGATAAATGGACAGTGCCCTCCAGAACACTGCAAAACCCTTTAAATATCAATTTGCATGTAATTATTGGGAAAGTAGCAAAGAGGATGATTACCTCAGAGCACTTTGCTGTTATTTTATTCTTAAAAGTGACATTTTTACATCTATCTTTCCAAAATGTTCTTCTACTTTTAAAGGAATACTCAGTGTATATCTACAGTAGATGGTGGTCGGCGCGTTCCCAGTTTACTGAAGCAGCAGGAGCATGGGTGTAGGAAGTCAAAGAAATCTAAATCAGTTTTCCTAGAATTTTTTAAACTGCTTTACTTTGCTGTCAGACAGCCCTTTCTGATGGGAAACTGCTTTTTATAAAAGTCAAATATTGTCTACTCTAAAGCCACCGGACTCCTTTAGACAAAACAGTGATTTTAACTCGCAGAACATGAGTTGCTGTTCTGTTGCTGCCTTGACTTTGTTTGTTTGTGTTATAGTGTGACTTTGCTGAATCCAAACTAACCCTTTAAAATGTCACACAATAACACCAAACAAACTAACTGATAAAGGCAGTGGAAGAGCAGCAACTACTGTTTTCTGCAAGTTAAAATTTCAGATTTTTCCAATGGAGTTTGGTGGCTGTAGAGGCAGTGATATTCGGGTTATGTAACAGTGGTTTCCTGTCAGAAAAGGCTGTCTGATGGCAAGGTAAAGTGGTGAAAATATTGTAAATGTTGCATACAATTAATCCGATATTGATTTTTTTAGTTGGCTAAAATATGTTTTCCTGCTGACCCTGTCCACAGCAGTGCATTGCTTAGCTTCCTACACCGGTACACCTGCTGCTGCGACAAACTTGGAAAAAGATGTTATTTATCAAGAACAACAGGAGCTCAGCTGGTAAATAAGTCTCATATCTCCTTAAATAACACAGGATGTCTGACATGGACTGAACTGGTCACTTTGACATGAGGTGATATAAGACCGTATTTCTGCCCTCCGATTGAAAAATTCTTTAGGAAATTGGACACTCAAAATGATGAGAAAGATCAGGAAATAATTTTCTCTCTTTGCTTGGGCAAAGCGGCTGGATACGTGGAACAGATGCGCACTCCACAGATCAGATGTTTCCCCATTACTTTTCCTTTATCTAAAATAAGCACTAAGTAACAGAAAAATGTCATGCCTGCAGGTCCAGAGTCCAGTGCGGGTGCCGTGGGCGGAGGTCGTAGTGCCTGACATGTGCGGGGTATATGTGGTACAAGTTCGCTGCATGCACACCAACGGCACCGGCTACTGGAGCGAATGGAGTGAATCCGTCTACTCCACACCTCAGAACAGCAGAGGTACGGCAGAACACCATTAATTTTACCTCTGAACCTTTAAAGATAATGACAAAGGGTGGAGCTTGATGCCTGATGTGACCTTTTACATCACATTTCTGATTTTAGCTCTAATGGAAAACACACGATACACATCATACCATCCCCCCCACCACCTCTAACACAGAGGTAAAAGATGTCATGTGATGCACTTGTCTCCCCCCCCTCAGCTCCCGAGCGTGGTCCTGATTTCTGGAGAATTCTTCAAGATGAGCCGTACAGAAACCAGACTAATGTCACTCTGCTGTTTGAGGTACACAAACTAAAATATAAACCTTTCCAGGTTTATAATCAAGACATTGCATTATAATTGCTCTCCTTCCTGCTTGTTCCCCCCCAGAATCTCCAAATATCAGGGCACTCTTACTGCGTAGATGGATTTATTGTGCAGCATCAGACCCTGAGCGGCTCTGTGACGAGGGAACAGATCGAGCTGGCGTCGTCCTACAGCTTTGAGTGGAACCAGATGCCCCAGACTGTGACTGTGGAGGCCTACAATAGTCTGGGGAGCTCCGCTAACAACATCAACATGACGCTGGAGAGACAGCCCAAATGTGAGTAAGCTGGGATGGAAAATAGCGAAAAATATGACCCGTTTATTTTTTGTTTGACTTGATAAGTAATAATTTGCCCTCTCACCAGTGTAATCAGAGTAATTGCAGCCTTTCTTTTGCTTTGTAACCTGAAGTCTCAAACATAGCCTCGGTCACACTAAATGACTTTCAGAGTTGTCAGATCTTTGTACTGTTCACGCGACACAACCTAAATAAAGATCGACGGCGCATCTCCACTTCCTCTCTCACTGTACAAAAATGAAAGGGGAATATCCTGGATATCGTGCTGTCATCTCGTGCTGGTGACATAATTCGAATTCCCACCCATGCACCCGGCCGACTCAATCGCTAACAGGGCTCAGCTGTCAATCGTGACGTGAAACATACTTTTTATAGAATCAAATAACTAATTCAACCCAAGTTTATGAGAAAATGAATACTTGAAAATACATTATTGTGACAGGAACTACCTAAAATCAGAGAGACCACATTTGGGAAAAACGTATTTGACACGTACTTTGAGTTTTTAATTTGGCCCATGTCCCATCTTCACCTCGTCATGTCATGTCGCCATGTCATCAGTGACAGGGTGTCACACATCTGCTGCTGAAGTGCTCCTCTTTCTCTTCTTCTCTGTCTCTCCTTCGCGACTCCTGTCTAAAAACATAAATATAAACAGAACCGGTCTAAAACAACTCGGTCAGACTAACACATCAAGACTAGAAGAAGAAAGAGACGGTTTCTTCAGCAGTGATCTGAATTGTGTAACATGCTGTTATGTTCCAGTAATGATGCTGAAAGTGTAGCTGAGATCAAAGTGGTCTGCAGTTTCTTCTTGTTGTTAAGATTTATGGCGTTGTGAAAAGATGTACGCGTCCACAAAAGTGAGGTTAAGATCGGTCTGATTCATGGTCAGTGCTTTTCACTTACAGAGGTGCACATGTACTGGAAAGAGGAAAAAAAACTTGAATTGAGTGTTTCCAGTAATTTTCTTTCCCTCTAAACTATGTGAAAGATGGCGAGAAATTGATTTTTCGAAAAACATCAGTTTGACTGCCATTGTGGAGCTGAGAAAATGTCATGACTTAGACCCATTTTTACCATTTTAACAGATTTTCTTCTGTTAATTTGCAACTATGACCATTTCATGGCAGAAAAATGTACACCAAAACTGGGGACATTAACAACAATCCATTTAAACATGACATTAAAATATGTGTCTCTAGAGAGCCCATAAAGGCTCTGATAGAGGCACCGCTGTCATTAGCTTCAGTGCAGTAAGAACTATTAGCTGCACTCCAACAGAGGTAATGAGTACAATTTTTAAATGCCAGTATACTGTGTAATGCAGTTGTGTGCTTGTGTGTGCATGTCAAAGTTGTTTGTCTCTTTGCCATTACTCATAATTCAGAGAAAGGTATTTTCATTAAACTACTAACTGGCAGAATGAAAACTGTTTTCCCAGACATGTTTGTGAGACATTTTCCCATAAATATTGTGAGAAAATGTGCTTATTAGCAAAACTAGCAAATTGACAAAAAAAAAAAAAAGTTGTTGTTGCTCTCCACCACCGTCAAAACACCAAATAAGGGAACATTTTTGGCAGAATGGTCTTTCACTCCTCTTGTGGAGACACAAAAATTACATGCCAAGCAGTAAACTTTATTTTTTGATTATTTAAGAAGAGTAGGAAATCTTTTGAAAGCATCATTATTCACTCAGTTTCTTATTTTCTGCACCGCAGACCGCTGCGTGCGTTCGTTCAGCGTGATGGTCATCAACAGCACATGTGTGTCTCTGTCCTGGACTCTGCTGGACAACAGCTCTGTCCCTCTGTTCATGGTGGTCCAGTGGTCTCCGCAGAGGCAACAGGACTCAGATCGTCACAAAGGTCAGAGTGGAAACACATGGGCCAGATTGCCCTACACGGACCGTCCTGTCTACCTAAGAGGTAACGTGAGCTCCTCTCTGTCTGTTTATCTATCATTTAATTTCTCAGTGTGACTGTTTACACTGTCTGTTACTGTGAATTATACGGCACACTCAGCCAACATGTTATCAACGTATAATTTCAGGTGATTTCTTTGGCTCTGAGGACTGTAGCTTCTTCTTGTACCCTGTGTTTGCTGATGGAGAAGGAGAGCCAGTGCACACTACAGGTATGCACCAGTTCTCTGGCTGTTGTTCCAGTGTCATAGTCAACATGTTTAAAGGTCCAGCATGTAAGATTCACGCAGATTTATTGGCAGAATATATCAGAAATGGCCCTTCCTAAATCCTGCCCCTGTTTGATCAGTCAACTTTCTGCTTTTCCTGTTTTTTGTTTTTTGCTTTTGCTTGTTTTGTATTTTTTTTGTTTTGTTTTGTTTTGTTTTTTTGCTTGAATATGCTATGTCTATATTGAAAACAAAAACACATTTTGAAGATGGTTGAAGATGTGCTGGGGGGCCCGTAAAAGCTACATATATTCACTCCCTGAATTAACTAATGTTAGCAAAATGCTAGCTAACTAGATATCTAATCTATATCAATTATTAGCTAGCTAGAGTTTCTCTAACTTTGCTTAGCTAGCATTTTATGAACATTAGCTAGCTGTTGTGTTTTTGTTACCTTAGAATGAGCTGTTTATATTTACAGAAGCCACCATGTTACTCCACCATATTTCAGCAGTAGCCCAGAACAAACGCTGGCTTTGGATACAGGCTTTTGCCATAGTTTCTCCTGCACGCTGTGGAAAGGAAGGGTGAGACGAGGTGTTTGCAATCTGCAAGCTCACCGCTAGATGCCACTAAATCCTACACACACTGGTCCTTTAAGGATGACACAGTCAGCTAAGGTTGGGCGAAAAACATTTCCAAACAGGAACCATCAGCCAGTCGCTGATATATTTGCTTGGTTTGTGTGCAAGCTGCAAGTTCACTGTTACATCCAAGAAATAAACAAACAAAATGTCAAGAGAGGAAATACTCTCACGCCTTTCTTCCTTATCAAACAGAGAGAAACAACCAAACGCTTTCCGAATACAAGTTTCTCTCTTTTACAGACTTAAGACGAGCTTTAATTGCCTTGTTAACAACGTAAAACACGCTTCATTCAAACTTGACAGTCAAACAAATTAAAACTGTTATAATAATCACCATCTCTGGTTTAGTCAAAATAAAGACATAAATCCAAGTTAGATGTGAAAATAGTCTGCCTCTGCAGGCTGTTTTCCTCTCACTCGTCCTCCAGCTTTGTGCACTATTGCCAATCATCAAATTAGCAAAATAAAGGTCTGATGTGTATTTTTCAACTGTTACAGCCACCAGAGGACACCCTGCAGCCTACATGATGCTGATGATCATCTCCTTCCTCTCCATCGTCCTGTTTGTCACCCTGGTCCTCTCCCAAAACCAGTAAGAGCTCCTGTTCAGTGACAAAAACTTGCTTCAATGAGAAATGACCATGTAAAACCTCTATTATTAAATGAGTTTGGGGTGTTTTAGTACCATAACAGCAATATATCAGCTTACCAAAGATGGTTTGCTTTTTGACATGCACATCCTGCAGGTTTTTTTCATATTTAATCTTGTACCAGTGACAATACTAATGGTAGATACGACTTCTCAGTGTATCAAAGCATCTCCAGGATGCAGTCTAATTTCGACAGCAGTGGCACTGACCATGAAAAATTGGGAGTGTGGCATTTAACAGGTCACAGGGGTGTAATTACACTCGATATTATCTGACGAGAGGAGGGGAGAAGGAGGGAGAGAGAGAGAGAAAAAAAAGGCTTCAGACAGAGAAATGAAACCTGCTGCATTTCTTTCTTTCCAGGATGAAAAAGTTTATGTGGAAGGATGTGCCCAACCCAAACAAGTGCTCCTGGGCCAAAGGACTAGACTTGAAAAAGGTAAAAAAAACTGATCTGAAACTACTACATATTTTATACACTGATTGCTCTTGACTGTTATTAATATGTATGGTAGACAACATTTTGGGGAATACGGTGAGTGAGATGAGAAGATTGATATCACTCTCTCACCTGTCTTTAAATTAAGAAACTACAGCCAACAGCTGGTTAGCTTAGTTTAGCATAACTGCACTGGAATCAGGGGGAAGCAGTTAGCTTTGCTCTGTCCACAAGCCTCACAATAATCTAAATTTTAGGCTTTAAAATGTCTTAAATATGATGTTGACAGGTCTTAAAAATTGGTTTGATTATGAAGTTAGCATTACTTTTTTCAAGGTGCTTTTAAGTGTGTTTTGGGGAAAAGCTGGTATCGATTACGCTATATCAACGACAAAGTGAAAACAACATGGAACCAATAACTAGTAATTGAAACTCTGCAGCCTTGTCGAAATTACACAGCTGTCGGGGCTAACGTGGCATCTTCTCACATCAAAAATAGATACTTCTGGAAGCAATTAATTAAAATAGTTCCAGTTAACATTACTTTCATCTAATACGGGCACGTGCAAGTTCAAGATCTGGCTTGAGGGCATTTAGTGCAAGGTTGAAGCCTGCGCCTGCAGTAAAGTGCTCAAACTATGCAGGAATTTTTGACTATAAAGGCAGAAAAAAGAAAAGCTGCTATAAAAAGCCGCAAGTAAATGCCTGCAATCACCCACGTCCAGCCCCAACAGACATATCCTGCATACTTTTTTTTGATGTGAAATAGTTCTTAAAATGCATTTGTTGGTCTTAAAAATCTTAAATTTAACTTGTTGAAATAGAGCTGCAACGATTAATCAATTAATCAATCAACATTATAATTCGCAATGCTACCTTTAGGGAGTAAAACTGTAACAAAAAATATGCAGTTCATCTCCCTTCTTAACAGTTTTTCAATGTAATTGCAGTCTCGCTGACATCTACTCACTTCTACACTTTCAATCTGTTTTTGTCTTTCTAGACTGACAACTTTGATCACCTGTTCCGACCTCCAGAAGGCCTCTCAGCCTGGCCGCTGCTCCTGCCCTCCGAGAACATTTCTAAAGTAGTCATAGTGGACAAGGTTGATCTCTCGTCTCTGACTACAGCTTTGGTCCAAGCCCCACTCGTGTCCCTGAAACCCGACCCGGCCTCGGCCTTATCTATCCCCCTCCCTCCAGGGTTTGACTCAGAGGTCGATCATTCCCAGCCCATGCAGAGTGAAGTTCCTTCCTTTGCGCTTAATCTGGATTCTTTAACCAGTTCAAGCCCCAGAATAGATCAGTTACAGATCGTTGACTCTGCAGCAGACCCGCCCCCAGGAAGCGCCAACAGCTCTGGCCAGTCTTCAGTCACATACGCCACCGTGCTGCTCTCCGGTCCGAAGCAGGAGCAGCAGCCCATTCATCTCCACTACAAGGACGGCAGTGGCAGCAGCTCCAGCGATGAGGGCAACTTCTCTGCCAACAACTCAGACATTTCTGGATCTTTCCACGGAGGCCTGTGGGAGCTGGACGACCCGCGGCGCTCCTGCTCCTACAACTCTGTGGAGGAGCTTTCTGAAACATCGGAGCAAGGAGATGAGGAGGAGGTGAGAGAAGAGAAGGACTTGTACTATCTAGGGATGGACTATCCGGCGGAGGACGAGGAAAGCGAGGAAGACGGGGAGCAGAGGGAAGAGGAGACAAAAATCGAGCTGCTTAAAAGTGTAGTTTTGAACAGAGAGGACTGTTCTGTAGAGTCGCACCCTTTGCTCGGCCCTGAGGACCCGTCGGCGTGCGGCTTCTCTCCGCTGTACCTGCCTCAGTTCAGAACTGCTCCCTACACGAGGCAAACGCAAGACACCCCAGCTGTGACTCTCACAAAGACTGGATTAAAATGAAAATGAGCACCTTTAAATCCGCTGTGTTGTGGACTGCGTCATGATTCGGCACTTGCCAAAGCGGATTTGCATATGTTCCTTCAGACATAGTGAGGTGTGGAGCTGGAAAATGTAAAAATACCTCGACTTACGTATGATTGCAAATTGATATTCGTCAATGCTGCTATGACGTCAGGAGGGCACAAGCCTCATTTACAGGCATTTCTTTCTTTCTTTATGGGGGTTTAAACCCTGATTCTACTGTGCCAAACATGCTTCACTGATGCGGGAGCACCTGCTGAGAACACTGACCTCATATATTTTGAATGGAGGTTCAGCGAGTAGAATAAATGTACAGTTACTGCTCACAGAGAGCAGCCGGCAGACTGTACGAGCAGAATATTGATCATCAGGAAGGGAGCAGTAGAGGAGGAAGGCATGTTGTGACTTCAAACATTGCATACATACAGCGTATTTTCACAGGTGGCTTTACACTATGAAACTTTTACGCAACTTTAGTTGGTTGAAACATAGGTGAAACTAAGTTGCATCATATTCACATAGCGACCATTTTCCTCTGACGTCATGCTCAGGTCGGGAAGCTCAAATGTTGTACTGCTGCGTTCCAGGTTGCAAGTTGTATAAAAGGTCGAGAATCTGACAAATTATTATCATTTCACTGCTGGATAGTGAAAACGTGGAGGGCGTACTTCACATATAAAACATCATATTTGGTAACCCATTAACTTCTGTAGCTAACGTTAGCATTCTGCCACCTCCTAGCTCATATGACCTGATTGATAGTGTTCAGTGTTGTGTAAGTTCACGCTTAAAAAGAGCTAGCTCAGCGTTCTGTTCACACAGATTAGTTCACAGTTCCCTGCCAGGAGTCTTTATAATGATGTCATACTAAGTGGTGCATGATATTCAAGTTTTAATTTGTCCAAAGATTACTCATATCTATGGTTATGAACAACGTTTCACAACAATTTGAGGACGTTTTACAGCAGACTTGAACACCAACATGCTGCTGAATTTTCCAACTCGGAGCTTTAAAGCGAATGTCCATAATACATGAGAACTGCAGGGAGAAGAAGAGAAAGACGAGAGAGACGAGAAGAGCGAATATAACACGGATTTATCAGTCTGTTTCTCACTGTATCTCAATCACGAGTCTTCAGAGTAGTTCAAACACTTCATGCTGCATGATCAACCAAAGTTTTTATACCATGCCAACATTTCTGTCTATATTCACACACTCTGTCTCTCTCCCCCTGCCTTTCTGCTTTGATTACACTCTTTTTTTTAATCAGCTGACAATGTGAGTGCCGTTATCTCTCTCACGTTCATTAATTGTGAACCGATCCGTTGGGTTCACCGTTAACAAAAAATATGAGCATGTTCCATGAACGCCGCTCTTTTAACACTTAGTTACAGATTCCATATGCCACAAAAAGTGTGTTACAAGCACTTTAGTGTATGATTTGTGTGGTAGTCATGATGCCGGTAAGGTTAGCTTGGAAGTGGCTGAATGCTAACATTAGCTATGAACCACTGGTCTCTTTTTGAGTAGCCAGTAGGTCGTGCGTTTTCCCCCAAATAAGCATTAATGCACTGAAAGATAGAGTTGCAAATTGTTAAGCACTTCCCCCGAAAGAAAACTGGTAACATTTATTTTTATTTCCTACATATTACATGTCCTCTGACAGCATTACAGCCTTTCATTGATTATTGATCAGACCCTTAATGACAGATTAATCGATCTTTGATTCATCAGTATCATCCCTACGCTCTTCCTGTTGTCTAGGACAGCCATTATAAAACCAGCCAGTGCCAGCAGAAAAAGCACACAACACGTCTAGATTGACATTATCCAATGAGAAAACGATATAAGACACAAAGACGCAAACATAGTTACAATGACACTTGATATAATCTAGCAAGAGAACAAAAAAAACAGATAAAACAGATGGTATACCAATCGTGAAACTGTGTTGCATGAATTACTTTGTGTACCTGTCAGGTTGTATGAAAATTGTTTGATGCGGTTTGCAACCTGTGATTTGTTGTGAGAAAGTTTCATTGTGTAAAGCCAGCCATAGATGCACATAAAAAAAAAGATGTTTTAATGCTGCGTGTGCCTACATTCACTCATCTGCTCTCGCTGTAATGTAGAAAACAAGACGTCTTTCATTCTCTGCTGAATTTTTACTTCAGCTGCATTTTAAGTGAAACATGAAAGAGGTTCAAAGAGAATAAATAAACGCACAGAAAGGCACATAATCTGCACAGTTTTGGTTTCCTCAAAGGCCACGAGACTGTGAAGGGAAGGCGAACCTTGGCTGTCACTCCGAAGCTACTGTGTGTGACTAAATGAAACCAGATGAAAACAGGTGTAGTCTTGAGATTTTACTGCATTTGTGGGCAGCTTGCGCAACAACATCTGCATGGACTAACTCACCCACCAACCCAAAGAATGTCTATTTTGTACTTTGTGCTGTAATGTATTTGAGACTCTGTTACAGTTTGTGACAAATGTGATATCTATTTTTTTCTGTGTTCGGTCATTAACGTGAACACCAGCTGTCTGTTGTAAATAAAAGAGAAGAGAATGTATATTTGAAACCAGAGCAAAACAGAAATTAAAAATTAAGAGAATATTGAAACTACTATTAGTGAACTGTTCAAATGTGAAGAATGCTATGCTCAGCCGTTGGTATGACATAACAGCGGACGAGGCCGCTTCAGCTGCGTTCCACTTCACAGTGTACCTTTGCCAAAATTCCTTCGTTCGGAACACCCTGCGACATCACCGAAGCAGACGACACTCCCTGCGGTCGTTAACCCATTAACCTAAAACACAAGGGTCCTTTTGCTGCAGCTGTGGAAATGTTTCATGACTGAAATAAAATATTAAGTGAGACAAAACAAAAAACAAAACAAAACAAAAACTGATAGATTACAGAATGTATTATTTCAGCACTATACTTTATTTTTTGCACCTAATGCATGACTGTACACTTGGGAGCGACCATCGTTTTTGATTGGTGTCGATCTCACCAAGTTCACCTCAGTTTTTCAGACAAATGGAACGATGCTTACGATGGCGGCGGGGGCTTCCCCTGAGGGGAAGTGAACAAGGCCATGTTGAAACAGCAAAAGGCTCCAAGCAGGTGACACAATCCCTCAATGAGGTGGGAGGGGCCAGACAATCAGGAAGAACACTGTCATGCAGCCCGAGGGAACAGGGAACCCCACTAACAGTTGTTTGTCGAGTGTATTTTGAGGTTTAGCCACTGACAACATCATTATTTTTCAGACAGTGAACTGGCTTTATTTAGTTGTGACACTGCTCCATAAAACCAGGATAAAATTAATGAACAACAACATAATCACACCATTAGCTTTTCAGTATGTTGACTTTTTGCATTACGTGGCTGGTACTTATCATCACAAAATATTAGAAGTTAAAGAAGTTATGTATTGAATATGTAGATACTGTACATAAGTGTGCATGGTGCAAACTGCAGTAATCTTCTGCCATCTTGTGGCTGCAAGGAGCAAATACATCAGAATGACATCAGTCTCCAGGCTTACGCTCACACACAGCATGATGCTTTAGTCATATGGCAAATATACAGATGGGAAATAAAACTATGATATTTCTTTATTGCAAACAAAAAAGATGAGACAAATTATTTATTTAAGCTGAGCTATAAAATATAAGAAGGGAAAATTCACACTGAATAAGGAAACACAAGTGTGCAGCTCACCATCCTACACTGCAGTAATATTCTGCCACCTTGTGGCTGCAAGAACCAAATACATCTGAATGACATCAGTCTCCAGGTACGCACGTGCACACACACACACACACACACACACACTATATGTACATTAGTTGTATAGTAAATATAAAAACAGGAGCTCCATCTGTTGGTGCTTATACAAACAAACACACACATATAAGTCCTTTCTTTTTAAAATGTTACCACGTGTTCAGCAGCAAAAAAACAACAAACAACAAACATTTTAGCTGCCTACAAAAATGGATATCAGTTTAAGTGTATGCTATATTTAGAATATTTTCAGCTTCACTTTGCTGTCAGACAGTCATTTTTACAATGGGAAACCGCCATATATCGCTCCCTCCAAACCAACCAAACTCCAGAGGCAAATCAGTCCTTTTGCCTCACAGAACACAGGAGTTGCTGGTCTACCACTGCCTCAATCGGTCAGTTTGTTTATGTTATTCTGTGACCACAGTGTTTTAAAAGGATAGTTCAGATTCACTGAAGTTAGACAATAACACAAACAAACTAACAGATCGACGCAGCAGTAGCCCAGCAACTTCTGTATTCTGCAGGTAAAATGACTGATTTGCTTGTGGAGTTTGGTTGGTCTGAAGAGAGCAATGTTTGGTTTGTATACCCAAAGTTTTCCTTTGGGGACGGCTGTCTGACAGCAAAGTAAAGCGGTTGCTTCTCCTAACTGGGGGTGTTCCGACCAGCATCTGCTGCAGGAAATACACCGACTATTGATAAGAACCTCATACAAACCCACTTCAAATAATCCGCACTATCCCTTGAATAGTGGTGAATTCTTTGAAGAAGTTGCCATTACAAAAAATACATACTTGAAGGGAAACATCAGGAATTACATACAAACTGTAACACTGCCCCAAGGAAGGACCTTTTGGAAAAACTTGGCTTGTTGGGGACATTTTTTTAAATCTTTGTAAAGAAGTAAAAGAGATTTCATCAAATCTACCCATCAAAAAGACTTAAGAGATATTTAGAACTTATATTATATATTCTTATACCTTTCTGTGAACTGGAAGAAGAATCAATCTGTCATTTATTTTGTCACTGTATATATACCAGAATATTTTTGGCGTTGTGTTCAGCATTATAGTGGTTATTTTAATATACTGTAGAGACAGATTCCAAAGTTATGAACCTCCTGTACATTTCATACAGTTCTCTTACAGAATAGCTGCTTTGAAAACTTATTTATTTTAACATCTTGCATCGTATCTCTGCTGATACTTCTAATTTGATATATTGAGGAAATGTCTGACACAATTATCATTTCTTTGTATTTTCAAATAATGTTTTACAGTCATGTATATGATTGTGTTTGCTTTACAATCAAATGTTTAATGTTTCTTATCAAAAGATGAACACAAAACAAGCCACTTCAAATCGATTTCTCTTTATTTATATTTCAAATGTTAAGTGGAAGCAAAACCAGGCAGAAGGTCTACAATGGTTTGGTTAAGACCATGTAGAAATCATCATGTAGCCATAAGTGAAAGTGATAAAACATCAGTAAATAATCATTTTTAAAATCTGATAATAAATAAGAATTTTAGTACAAAAATAATCATTTGAAAAAACAAATATTTAAAGGTAGAATCAGTATTCAGTCCGCATGTGTAAAAATAATAAGAAATATAAGAAATGACCAACACATCCTGCTTGATGTGTGACATTTTTTATACATTTCTATAAATTCCACAAATAGTGAGCTCAATAGCTGAAGAGACAAGTCTATCAAATGGACGGAAACAGACAGAAACTAAACACAAACATACACACTCAACCATTAATGTGTTCCTCAGTGGCGGTTCTAGACAGTTCTTTGTTTCAGTAACTTACACTTTCAGTTATTTGTTTCATTATTTGTTTGGTGTCATTGCAAGAAAGTGTTTTATCGTTTATTCTTATTGTAGGATGTTGGGTGGCCCTCCAACCGTTTTGTAACTCGCAATGGAAATAAACTGACACACTGTTTTTCCCAGGAATGAGGAACAGATGTGTCAGACGTGTCAGTTTTGTAAGATGGTATAAACGAGACTGGTAGAGACAAAGGGAAAGCTGATCTTTTGAGCGACGGCCTCTCAGGCTGACGTGAGCTCTGCAGAGGAAGACGACTATCGCCGAGGAACAAAAGTTACACAGAAATTAAGATAATTCTGATCCCATAAATGTGAGTTTTATATAAAAATAGCTTAAATATGTTATTCATTAGATCCCTGGTGAAAACAGTTTCTATTTATGTTTTATGTTTTATGTAATTATTTCAGTGATTGCATGATGGAAGAGGTTCCAGCTACATTTAATGTTGTCTTTTATATGTTTGCAACTAAAATGCAGCTGCAGTAAAATATGTGATTTATCTGTTCATCCTCACACCAAGGTAATATAGTTAATAAGTCAGTTAATTTGAAAACAAAGAATTTAAAAGAAAGATGACTTCTTGGCTTTTAAATGTTTTGATGTATGTTATCTGATAAATGATGTTGTTATTAAAGGGATAGTTCACCTGAAAATTAAAATTCAGTTCTTATCTGCTCATTCTCATGCTGATTGAAAGTCGGGTTTAGTATTTTTTTGGTCTACAAAACACTGCTGGAGTTTCACGGGAAAGTAGCGTTGCAGAATCTCCCAAACAGTTGAAGTGAATAGTGACCAGTTTTCAAACATTAAAAAAACAAAACAGCACTTGCAAGTGAACGGCATGCTGGGACTTTAGGAGACTTGGCCAGATGACCAGTATGGAGGCATTTTATTATTATTATATTGTTATTTTCGGTTCTTTTACTTGTTCTAGTTTATCAACTGGTCCCTGGCCATTTTGCAAAAGTGGCCACTTGTGTGTTTCAAGATCGTTTACTGAACACACTTCAGTAAATATAATGCGTATTTTGTCAATAATACTTGACAGACCATTAATTGCCCTGATTTGGTGTTCTATCGTCACACACTTGGTGTGAGGCATCACCAAGGTTATTGTTTTGTGTGAAACATTTCCTTATTTACATACAATCAGGGGTGAACAAGAAACACAGTGGACCAGTTTCCTGGTTACCCGGCTTGACAGCGTGGAGGCTGTTCCTCCGGTTACAAAGCACCGGAATCATTGACGCCTCTTAAAAACCTCTTTGACAGATCAGATTGCTTTGGTTTGTGCCTCCCATTGTTCTGTACACTTGAGTCAAATGCACATCCACCATTCACATTCCTGCATGGGAAACACAGCCAACAGTGAAGTCGTGAAAATATTGTGTGGGGATTACAGAGTAAAAATGGATATTATTGCTGGCTTGTAGAGTTGTTTTAGATTTAATCTGACAAAAATGAAAGAGGCACGAGAGGGAACTGCGTCTGGAGTGTGATCCAGGTACTTCTGGTAGTCTGGAGATGTTGGTTGTAGATCAGAGCAGCAAAGCGGGGAGCAATATTTGATGTGTTGAGCTCAAAACTGTCAAAAGAAACTTGTTTTTTCCAGATATGATGAAGTGGTTGAGGTGAACTGGTCCTATTAAATCAATACCACCAACACGACCTTAAATAGCTGTTTTTGTACAACCCCAATCCCAAAAGAGTTCGGACACTGTGTGAAATGTAAATAAAAGCAGAATTCAGTTACATTCAGTTGAATACAGCACAAACAGAAAGAATGTTTCTTAACATAAAACTGGAAGTAATTTAGGGATTTTACCGTCTACAATCCATAAATGCAGAGAAATATCTCCACTCAAGAGGCAAGACTGAAAATCATTAATGAATGCCTGTGACCTTTGACCCCACAGGCAGCACAGCATTATAAACTGCATTGAAAACCCACATAATTTTATGAAGGACACTACACAGGCTTGGGAACATTTTGGAAAACTGTGTTTGGAAAACAGCGTGCGTTTGGATTATTACATTCCACTGATTTTGATTTTTATGCCTTCCCCTTTTCGATTTGTTGGTTGCCTTTGTCTTTTAACCAGCACCG
This sequence comes from Lutjanus campechanus, assembly GCA_027495735.1. Lineage (NCBI taxonomy): Eukaryota > Metazoa > Chordata > Actinopteri > Lutjaniformes > Lutjanidae > Lutjanus > Lutjanus campechanus. Next base: position 20,318 of record JAJHUR010119430.1, read on the forward strand.
TTCGTTTTTGTGTTTTGTTTTTTCATTAATCGTTTGAACTTCACCAACTCCTCTTCGAATTCTGCATTTGGGCCCTTTCTCCTGTTCCTGGTTGACAAATTGTGAATGTGCTGTAATTGTATTAATCCAAATGCACACAGGGAAAAACACAAAGACAAAATTGAGGAGGAAATGTTAGAAGAAAGAAGAAAACGGACGAGGATGAACTGAGGAGGAAACAGACGCAAAGCTAAATACACGAGCGAGGGGGGAGGATAACAAGACACAGATGATTGATGAGCAATCAAGGGCACGTGAACATAATCAGTGATCCAAAAAGGAGGGAAAAGAACAAAAGTAGGAAGTAAAAACAACAGAAACATACAAGTGATAACATACCAAAATTAAGCAGGAAGTGAATACAAAAAAAACCCCAACCGGTGACACTATCACGCGACGCGAATTCTGCTGACTTCTCTGGAGTCCCGAGAAGTCCACATTTCAGATTGTTGTCGATTGCTGTCCCATCTTTTTTGGAACATGTTGCAAGCATGTGTATTTACAAAAAAAACAAAAAAAAACAATGAACATTTAATGTTTGAACATGAAATATCTTGTCTTTGTACTGTATTCAACTGAACCGATAGGTGAAAAGGATCTGTAAATCATTGTACTGGGTTTTTATTTATGTTTGTATGTTCACTTTTGACTACTTCTGTCCACATGAAGCTTCTATGGGGCCACTCCAAGCCTTTTAATGCTCGTCACCGTGACCGTGTGGGCTGTTCCATTCAGGAGCTGCGCTCTAAAAAACTAAATGAAGAGAAAACACAGAGAATAAACATCAGGTGATCCATCTCATTCCCTTCAACCCACATTTCGCATTGTGTCTCTGCATTATCTTTGATCATTTTTGCAGAAGAACCTTCAAAAACAGTTATTTTTACACATGCTCTTTTACATACCTGTTCAATGGCATCAGTGATGGTTTCATTGCTGATGACTCCAAATAAAGTTATCTTTATCTGCATATGTGCCAGTGATACCAACACTGCAAGGGAAAAACATTACATGTGGAAATTAAAGAGGTACTGCACACATGTATTTTTGAGCTGTGAACTTAATGATATTACTGTACTGTAATGAAACACATCAAGGCAGCTGCTAATTTTGACATTTCTTACTAACTTTATTTTTTTTTAGAAATCAGTATTTCATGGGTTGAAATGGCTCAAAACGCCACCAACTGTTTGAAAATACCTTGAAACTTGCAAGGCCAACGCTGAGATAGAGTTGATTCTTCAGGACTGCTGTACTTCATGACATTTATATGTAAAAACACAAGTTAATGCCCTCTAATCAGAGTTGGGTGTCGTGTTTTTTTGTCTTTAAATCAATCAATTAAACTAATAAACCTAAAAATGAACATGAAACACTTAAAGCTGCAAGAATGAATCGATTATTATTCACCTATTAAATTAATCAGCATTTATTTTGATAACGGATTGTTTTAAGTCCTTTTTAATGATAAGAAGTCAAATTTCTATTATTTCAGCTCCCTAACTGTGAATATTTTCTGGCTTCTTTACTCCTCTTTGGCAGTAAACTGAATATTTTTGAGTTGTGAACAAAACGAGACATTTGAAATCTTGGACTCTGGGAAACACAAATATATTATTTTCACCATTTTCTGACATTTTATGGACCGAAGAACTAATTGATTAATGGACGAAGTGGTTGGCAGATTAATCAATAATGAAAATAATCATTACAGGAATGATTCAAAAAAATAGTTAAATAATGTTTGGGCCTATTTTTCAAGTGGAAAGATTGTGACAAATTCTTGGATTTCAGCTTCTTAAATGTGAATATTTCCTGGTTTCTTTACACCTCTCTGACTGTACGCTGACAAAACAAGACATTTGACATCATCTTGGGCTTTGATCAACCTTTTCCACCTTTTGCAGACATTTCATGGACCAAACAACTAATTGCTTAATTGAAAAATTAACTGACCGATTAATTAATTGATGAAAATAATGGCAATTTGCAGGACCTAAAATGACTATTAGGCTATTTCACCATATGTTATATTTAAGTAAACAAAAAGTAATTGAAAGTAATCAAGTTACTTGACACACTAGATGGTTTGTTACTCAGAACCAACTGGGAAGTCGTCCTTGGAAACTATTTGGAAAAAGGAAGGCACTTTCAAAAAAAATACTTTGCAGGTGATTGGATGAACCATCCAATGTGGGCAAACTTTAAAAATCAGATCAAACTCTTGCCAAAGCTGGTCGAGAGAAGAATGAAAACATCTTTTCCATCAAGAAAAGCCTTCAATGACATTCTTTGCTTTCCTTTCGATGAAGAAATACTCTTCATCGACTCTTCAGTTCTGATAAAACTGATGCTATCACAGTATCTACGCTAAAATCTTCTGGAGCTGCCATTGTTTGTTGAAGACGAGTTGCTTCCGTGGACGCATCTCGCTGTTGTCACACCTAAAGTCACACCTGTAGCTGCGCTGATTGGCTGCACTACTTTTGGTGCCTCACAAGGAAAATTAACTAACTGTAGCTGTATTGAAATACACTTTTAAAGTATCCCTCCTAACCCTGGCTACTGGTACAACACCAAATGTGCTTCTCATGACTGTCAAAGCTCCAGTGGACTCTCCGTGTTTTCAATCTGTCTCAGTGGACACAGAGTCTGGCAGCAGCTGCTCATGGTTCATTAGCTCTGACTGCTAGCTGCTCCAGAGGGGCAAAGTCCCTCCCTTTCTTTATTTTCAGTCAGTTAGAAGTCTTAACGTCTAAAGCAACCTTTTTTCCTTGGTGCCTCCCACCTACTTGTATCTGTGGAGAGCTGAGCCCGCACAAACACAAAATGAATAAGTAATTAATTCCAAAGCTCTACTGTCCAAAATAAACAATCCAAATCAATTAAATTGATCCTATTCTTAGACCCTTTATCTTTGGCAAATGTCTCTTTTCTAATGTAAGTTCAACTCTGTTTCTTTAAACAGCCCAACAGAGTGTCTTATGCACACTCATCCTTACCAAAAGAATAATAATAATTCAGTATCACAGAGTTTGAGAGGTCCCAGAGTACTGGTCTCCTAGCTAGCCTACTATTTTTGATGGAGAACAAAGAAATGTATCTTTTTAAATAGTTTTGTAAACAGACTTCTGTATAAATTGTTATTGCCAAAGTGACAAAGTCTTGGGAGCCCCCTGTGATTTCTGTCGACCCCCTAAGGAGGGCCCAGACCCCAGGTTGGGAACCAATAGTCTAAAGTGCATTTTTAATAACAGATAGATAGACATCTGTGTACATCTGTGCACACTTGGGGTAAAATATATTCTATGAAGTTTTGTTTGTAAGGGTGATCTTCACTCTCCACTGACTGCTTTCAGCTTAGTATAATTGAAACTTACACCAGAAAATTGCCAAATCATAGCCAGGAGAGTGAAAGAAACAGGAAAAATAAACAGAGTCAAATACCTTTGGGTGTTGTTCCTTCTGTAGTTGAGATGAGTGGTGTAGTCATTGTGGTTTCAGCTGGTGTTGTGGTAGCTGGAGTTGATGTGGATGGAGCTGGAGTTGTGGTGGCTGCACTTGTGGTGATTGAGGCCAGAGTTGTGGGAGTTGGAGCTGGAGTTGTGGTGACTACAGCTGATGTGTCTGGACCTGTTGTCGTTGTTGGGGCTGGAGCTGTGGTGGTTGGAGTTGTAACTGTGGTGGTTGGAACTGAAGTTGTGGTGGTTGGAGCAACAATTGTGGTGGTTGCAGATGTGATGGTTGGAGCTGCAGTTGTGGTGGCTGCAGGTGTGGTGGTTGGAGCAACAGTTGTGGTGGATGGAGCTGCAGTTGTGGGAGTTATACCTGCAGTTGTGGGTGGTTGGAGCTGCAGTTGTGGGGGTTGTAGCTGCAGGTGTGGTGGTTGGAGCAACAGTTGTGGTGGATGGAACTACAGTTGTCGTGGTTGCAGATGTGGTGGTTGGGGCTGCAGTTGTTGTGGTTGGAGCTGCAGTTGTGGTGCTTGCAGGTGTGGTGGTTGGAGCAACAGTTGTGGTGGATGGATCTGCAGTTGTGGTTGGAGCCACAGTTGTGGTGGTTGGAGCTGGACTTATGGTGACTGGAAATACAATTGTGGTGGCTGCAGGTGTGGTGGTTGGAGCAACAATTGTGGTGGTTGCAGATGTGATGGTTGGAGCTGCAGTTGTTGTGGTTGGAGCTGCAGTTATGGCGGTTGGAGCTACAGTTGTGGTGGCTGCAGGTGTGGTGGTTGGAGCAACAGTTGTGGTGGATGGAACTGCAGTTGTGGTTGGAGCCACAGTTGTGGTGGTTGGAACTGGAGCTATGGTGACTGGAAATACAATTGTGGTGGTTGCAGGTGTGGTGGTTGGAGCTCCAGCTGTGGTGGTTGGAGTCACAGTTGTGGTTGGAGCTCCAGTTGTGGTGGCTGGAGCTGGAGTTATGGTGGCTGGAACTACAGTTGAGGTGGCTGCAGGTGTGGTGGTTGGAGCAACAGCTGTGGTGGATGGAGCTGCAGTTGTGGTAGTTGGAGCTCCAGGTGTAGTGGTTAAAACTGCAGTTATAGCAGTTGTAGCTACAGTTGTGGTGGCTGCAGGTGTGGTGGTCATAGCTGCAGGTGTGGTGATTGGAACTCCAGGTGTGGTGATTAGAACTGCAGTTGTAGTGGTTGGAGCTGCAGTTGTGGTCGCTGCAGTTGTAGTGGCTGGAGCTGCAGTTGTGTTGACTGGAGCTGCAGTTGTGTTTGATGCTTCAGTATAATAAGTAATAAATAATTAGAGGAAATAGTCAAATCAGATACTTCAGTATTTCCATATTTGTCATGTTGATCTCATATCAGGACTTTGATCAAAGAGCAGAAATAATAGGATCCATTGTCTGTCAACATTTGTTTGTACCACTGTCACCAAACACCTGAACAACTATTGTCCATGTTGGCACTAATTTTTCATTTAATGCTCTCAGAAGTGAGATCGTAACCATACAGCACCACCTTTAAATATTATCATCTACATAATACAACACTGAATCTGAAGCTTCTGTCTTTCTCAGAGATGGTTCTATATGTGATTTGATGTTTTACATGCACATTCAATTTAGAATTAATATCATTTGGGTTTTAGTATTAATCACAATCAGATATAATATTTTGCAATTTTACTTTTAAACCAGTACTGCTTCAAAGTACAAATAATAGCCTACCCTTTTCATCTTTTCAATTTTGTTTAGTTTTTTTCCTCTAACATTTCAGAAGTGAAACAGTGACACCTGATGCTGTCTGCCGGCTTGTTTATGTTCTCCATTGTCCTTGATAGAGGACAGTAAATGCTATAATGGAAGTTAATCAAAGCAAATAAATGAGCTCTATTTAATCAAAATAAATAATTACTTGAATACTTGAGTACTAAACACAACTACTGTCTCCAGTCTACTCTGGTACAGCAGGCATATTAGAAAGTAAATACAAACAATCAAAGCAATAACATTTAAAAATGTAAATAAACTTGTAATCAATACCTTGTCCAGAGGATATGCGTAAATATCCAAGAAAGAATATCCAACAGAGGATTTTTCTCTCCATGATCA
>JAJHUR010119431.1:0-13438 GCA_027495735.1 Lutjanus campechanus
GGGGGGGGGGGGGGACGACGTTCCAGGAAGGAGGATTACACAGTTTGCCAAATACCTGGGGATAACACTCAGGAGGCTGTTATTAAAGACGAAGAAAATTCTGCTTATTTCACAACCTGGAGGATAAATTAAAGCTACTACAAGGAGTTTTTAACTGGTTATCAAACAGTCACAATTTATTATTGATGCCTCGATTTGTGACTCAGATAAACTGATGAGACTGAGCCTCCTGGAGTCTGGGGAGGAGGGGAAACAACTCACAGCAACCAGACTGTATATTAAACAGGATTTCAACCTATTTAAACATGATGTTCCTGAAGTAAATAATAAAAGTATCCATGCACGCGCGTGCACGTGATATGTTTTAGAAGCGATGCGCACCAGAAAACAAGGCTCCACCCTGGTTCCATCTCACTGTATTTGGACCGTTGTCCTCATTTTTGAGTCAGCAATCGCTAAATATTGTAAGAGATTGGGACTAAACAGCTGTGGAGCCTTAAGAAAACCACTTATCAGTGAGGATAATCAGAAAAAAACTCTGATGAGTCCAGATTGACCCTGTTCCAGAGTGATGGGGGCATCAGGGTAAGAAGAGTGGCGGATGAAGTGATGCTCCCATCACTGGGGTTGCTTCAGTTGCTCAGGTCGACGTTCAGAAACGTTATGTGTCCAAAAAAATGAGTTCAGCTCCGACCTGAATAAACTGAACGAGCAGGTTTTTACATCGGTGGATTTTTTTTTCTTCCCTGATGACACGGACATATTCCAAGATGACAATGTCAGGATTCATGGGGCTCAAACTGTGAAAGAGTGGTTCAGGGAGCATGAGACATCATTTTCACACATGAATCAGCCACCACAGAGTCCAGACCTGAACCCCACTGAGAACCTTTGAGATGTGCTGGAGAAGACTTTACGCAGCGGTTCAGACTCTCCCATCATCAACACAAGATCTTGGAGAAAAACTGATGCAACTCTGGACAGAAATAAATGTTGTGACACTGAATAAGCTTATTGAAACGATGCCATTGCGAATGAGTGCCGTAATCAAAGAGAAAGGCGGTCAAATGAAATATTAGAGGGTGTGACTTCTTTTTGGCCGGGCAGTGTAATTGTCTGAAGATTGTAGTTCAAACCAATTGACAGTGTTTGTTCCACTGTCAGACATTTCTGCTCTTACAGTTTCATCTATACTAGTAGTATTGTTAGTTAACATAATGAATAAGTAAGGGATAACTGCTTGTCCACACCAGACAGGCAGAATGGAGGCATTTTATTTTTTTATTCTGTTGTTTTTTACGTTTGAAAACTGGTCACCATTCACCTTAATTGTTGGGAGATTCTGCAGCAGTGTTTTCCAGTAAAACTCCACTCTGGTTTTCATTTTTGGGTGAAGTATCCCTTCAGATGAATATAAAAATAAATATTTGCCGGACTTTGAAACCTCAATAGTAAAATTGCCATGTATTCTTGTTTTTGTGTGTTAAGCCTTAAAGCTCCCTCCAAAGTGAGTAGAAAACGAGAAAACAAAGTCCCCCCCGTCTTTATTTAAATACCCGACACAAGTGAAATTAATTACAAGATTCTTCTCTTGTAATTTGAGCAATTAAGAGACAAATTGAGATTTTTTTTTTTCACGTCTTACTCCACCTCTCCTTCAGAGTCGTGCTCACGAAGAGCTTTTGTGTTTCAAATGAGGAGGGATAAAGGAGCATGTGAGGCTTCAGAGCCTTGCTCGGGGGGTTTTAAGAATGAAGGGATCTTTTTGCCTTTGGTGCTGATAATCGACGGCTTCTCTCGTTTCCCTTCAGCACAAAAACCTCCTCTGTCTGCGTCCGTTACTCTCCGAGGGAGCGTTTTCACCTCCCCGGGGTGAGACTGAGCCACCTGTAAGCACAGATTTAGGAAGACGCTGCGTTCTTTTCAACTTCCCAGCGTTGGTAGACGGTCAGCTGTCATGTGTCTTTTGTTGTTTATGTGATTTCTTTAGATATGATCTGATTTTTTGATTTACACGCTCCAAATGTGCAGTAACATCCAAATTCATGCTGTTTACACAACCAAACAGCATCTGTCTCCTACTAATGTCGGCCTTCAAAGCCATACTTGTGAAAGCAATACATTTTAAACAGTTTGTGAGCCACTCAGCCTTTCCTGAAGCCTGTCGATAAGAGGCTTATGTCCCCCCGCAAAGAGGAGGAGGAAGTGAGGGATGATGGGACGGAGAGAGGAGAGGGGAGGGCAGGAAGGATAAGGGAATCCCTGATGCTCTGCTCCTCAGGAGATCACAGGACTCAGAGTGGGTTTACAGGAAATCAAAGGTGAGGGGAACACTTGAGGGAGAGAGTTCTTGTATTATGTCACAGTTAAATGAATAATGTCTGAGCCGCGATGACGGAGCTTCCGAAAAAAAGACACAAACTCCTGGATGAATTGTTCCGAAATCTGGTACAGATATTCATGGTGCCCAGAGCATGACCTCTACTTTTACTCGAGCACCACCAGCTGTTTGATATTTGTGTGTCTGGTTGAAATTTCTCACATCAGCTGTATCAGTATGAGTCCAGCAAGTCCATTTCTTCAGCACAGAGTATCGAAAGACAAGTCCTCGATGTCCTCGAAGTCGTGTATCCTCGATGCTTCGCCACCGTAGATGCATAATCCTAACAAATGTAAAAGCGTTGTCCTTGATACTCTAAAGTAGAGTTACAGAATCTTATTCTTTGCGTGAAAGAAATGAACCCATTGAATGATTTCCCAAGGTCGGTCTCTTGCACTTGCTGTATTGGGTGGATTGGTCCGGGGGATGTGGTGACAGTGGTCAGTGAGACCACTGCGATCTTTTAGCAGCCCTGCTATTAAATCGGTTGGATGGTTTCCCTCCACATTCTCTTTGATTCCAGAAATTCTGAGGTCTTCCAGATCTTTACATTTCTGTTGCACAGCACGTTTACGCCACAGTCCTGATCCATCCTCCGCACGGCTGCAAGCCCCACCAGCAGCGTTTCAGAAACACTTCAGGAGCGAAGCATTTTGCTGCATGCAGCATTCGTCAAAAAAAGATTTGGCGCATACTTGAAGCGTAGAGCCACTTCTGGGATGTGCTGAGGCGCTGCTGCTGGAATCACAAACATTGTGTAGAATGGCTGCGATCAGCTCCGGCTGACATGACGCATCCGTAACGTGACAAAGCCGCCCCTGCTGGAATTTAGCCATCAGAGTGTGTTTTCACCTTTTTATCCAGAGTTGTAGTAGCATCTGAGATGGCGGCTTCCAGGTCGGGTATTTTGGTGGAGTGTGACTCCGTTGTTTCTTAGAGCGAGAGGACTGTTGGGCGAATCTCCTCCTGAAGGCCTCCTGTCCTCTTCTGATGCAAAATGTGGTGTGAAAACCGGGATTGACACAATGTGAAGTCATATTTATTTGGCATGCAAAGGCTTATTAGCATTGTCAGCATGCATGCATGCCGATATTAGCATTTAGCTAGTGTATTAAAAGCTGTTCAAGATGAGCTTTTTTAAAGTTATAATATTTTTAAAATGTTGGTTAATGTGCAGTGTTCTCTTTGGACAGACAAATAAACAAAATCTTCAGATTCAAAAGCACGTAACAAGACAAAGAACAGACTTTTTCCTGCTGTGGTCACAGTGTTGCACCAGCAGCCATGTGATCAACCTGTATTTCAGTGTTGAGACATTCTGACTGATGAGAAAACTGCATGGAACAACTTCAACCTCGTCTTGGTCCAGCGTTTCCCCTCCTTCCTCCCCCCTTTTCCTGTCCCTCTAATCCTTTAACATTTTGCTCTTTAGCTCCCACTGTTGATGCAACCTTTATGCTCCCCTCGCCCCACTCCTTCGCAACCTGCAGGGACATGCTGCGCGTCGCGGAGCAGACAAACAGAAATCCGGCGACAGACAGTCAGACGGAGGGTTGAGATGTCAGACAGAAAGCTGCACGGACCAGCCGACAGTCAGACAGTCCGGCGGTCAGACGGTTGGGACGGCAGACAGGCTGGCGGTGGGCGTCTCTCCGTTAACGAGGCCTGACAGCTTCCATGCAGGCTCATGCGACAGTGAAAGGGAGGATCGGGTCAGATTCAGACTGTTTGATGTCGGGGTGGCGCTCGCGTTTGAAGGCACCGCTCATTTCGCCTCTGTTTGCTTTTTTAAGCCGTGTTGTGTCAGACTGCCCCGAGCTGCCTGGCGCTGGGGCAGGCGGACCCTTCCAGTAACTCACAGTGACAGTCAACAACAAACCACCTGATATCTGCCCATTACAACCCGCTAACTGATACCAACACCACTTGCCTGGATTGTGAGATTACCCAACATGCCCTTTTTTCTGGTACATACAAGAGTTTCATTCTTTATTGTGCAGCCGGAAGGATCTGACAATTTTCTCTCTTTTTTTTGTGGTGTAAGCCAGGAAATCCTGGGTTGGCGTGCCGGCCTGGACGCCGTGTCCATTGTCTGGCCGCTCGCTCACTGCTCCCATTGATGCTCTTCATCCAGCTGTAAAATCTGGTGTGGTGCTGAAATGTGTGTGTGTGTGTGTGTCTGTGTGTGTTTGCGTGTGCATGTGGGTGGAGGCGGTGTGGGGGTGGCGGGGGCGGATGCAATCCACTCTGAAAACAAGATGTCACCCCCCTCAGATGGGTCAGAGTGGGGTAAGAGTGCAGCAGCGTTGGCATTGGAGGGATAAAAAACATGCCGTGTTTGCTTCCTGTGTGCTTCCTCTGCGCTGTATCCTCCCACCCCTCCACCCTCCCTCTGTGCTGGCCGGAGCTATAGGTTTTCATGGTGCATTTCCCCTCTTCCACCGCGGACGTTCTTCACTGTTTAACAAGGGGGGGGCAGATTAGCATAACAGCCTCCGCAGGAACGCTGTCAGCATTAAAACACACTTCCTCTGGAAGTGGTTTTCTGCATAATCTGTTCCTCCCACCACCACCACCCCCAACCCCAGAAAACAGTAACACCACTACCTCTCTAGCCCTCCGTCTCCATCTCACTTTATCTGTCCGTCCCTTTTTGTCTCTATCTTAACATCTGGTTCTTGATTGAGAGCTCGAGATAAAGGAAATGATACTGGTTAGTCAGGGAAAGTCTGGTTTATTTCGACTCATTTCCATATTTTTGTCATGATAAATATATAGATATGAAAGCTATAGTTATACAACCCCAATTACAAAAAAAGTTAGAACATTGTGTGAAACTTAAATAAAAACAATGCAATGATTTGCAAATACTTTTCGATTTGTATTGAGTTAAAAAACAGTACAAAGACAACATATTTAATGTTCGGGCTGATCAACTTTATTGTTTTTTGTAAATATGCACTCATTCTTAAATTGATGCCTGCAGCATGTCTCGAAAAGACTTGGGAAAGGGGCAACAAAAGATTGTTAAAACTGTAGAATGGCCATAAAACACCTGTTTGTAACGTTGAAAAGGTAAACAGGTTAATTGGTAACATGACAGTGTTGTCCTCAAAAGACTCAGTCGTTCAGAAGCATGGATGTGGTGAGGTTCACCACACAAATATTCCACCAGTTTAAAAACAAGACTTCTCAACACAAAAACTGCAGGAATTTAGTTTTTATCTCTGCACGTAAGGGGCAAGGCTGACAACCAACACTGGATGTCTGTGACCTTTGACCCCTCAGGCAGCACTGCATTAAGAACTACATTAAAAACCCACATCATTGTATAAAGGATACTACATGCGTGCTGTGGTCTGACGAGTCCACATGTCATTTCCAGATTGTCACCAGCTCTAACTTCAAAAGACAGCAGCTGTGATGGCATGGGGGTGTGTTAGAGCCCATGGCATCATGGGTAACTGTCAAATCTGTGAAGGCCCCAGTTCAGGTACTGACCTGCCTGCAGTCCAGACCTGTCTGGTGCATTATGAAGCACAAAATACGACAACAACTAGTGTCAACAATTAGTGTCCTCAGTTCACAAACACTTACTGAGTGTTGCTAAAAGAAAAGCTGATGTCTCACAGAGGTAAAGTCGCTCCTGTTCTGTTCTGTTTTTGCAACATGTTGCAGGCATCAGATTCAGAATGAGTGTATATTTATAAAAAAAAAAAAAAAATGTTAATCAGTTTGAACATTAAATATATTGTCTTTCAATTAAATACAGGTTGAACATTTTTTGTAAATAATTGACTCTTCACTAAGCCCCGCCTCCAAACAGCAACTGTCTAATTAGTTTAGCGACTGTAAGTAGAACTGTCAAGCTTTTCATTTCTCTGCATGTTGAAGGTGTGCAGGAGGCTCTGAGAGGAGCGATACTCTGCGTTTCATAAGTCTGGATGATTTAAGATTTAAGCTAACTTTAGCCTCAGTCTCTTAGCATTAACATTATATCATGTACACGGCTGCTTGGTAACTTTACAGTTACACTTTCACAGGGTTCTTGTTTTAAAATGCGTCAGATGGAAACATTTAAACATCAGCGGGAGACTTATCGGTTGACTCAAGGAGTTAGCATTAGCTTACACAAACCAGCCACACTGAAATCTGCCTGTGAGTCGTTATTTTAGCCGACAGAATCCACCGTCGTCCGCTAGAAATGAGAAGCTGCTTTTGTTTATTTCTCTAAAGAATCAAAGACCTCGTGTTTCAACAATTACTCCCAATTTCAATGTTGAATCTGCCACTGTTATCACCGTAAACTCTATAAATGCAGTGTGAGAGTTTAAAGTTTGGCAGGCATAGCAACAGTAACTAAGGAGGGCGGGGCTTAGCGAAGGGTCTGTTGCATTTTATTTACGTTGCACAAAACGTCCCACATTTTTTGGTTTGATTTGATTTGTGCTATCAAAGTCAGGCCGAGTACGTACCCAGATTATAAGGCCCAAAAAATTAAAATATAAATGTGACTCAGTTTCCTTACAGATCTACTTGATATTTGAAATCATCGTTGGAAAGTTTCCCTCTACAGCTCTACACTTCAAACAGTGCACAACCACACACTTAATATTTAGCCAACAACAGCCTGCCTGTGTTTGTGTTTTCGTCTGTTAAAACGCTGAATGAGGCGACTTACAGGAAAGTGAGATTTGTTGCTGTAATATAATTAACAGACCGCAGTACTGACAGTAATGCGGCAGCAGAGGAAACCGGGGCTGTTGGTGGAATTATTCTCTCCCTCTTTATTTATTTATTTTTTTTGCTCGGGTTTTAGGTTGTGTGCCCACCGAGCACGGAGCCCAAAACCACATTTATAACGGCAAAACACAAAGAAAACAAAAGCCAACAAAAACTCAAGAAGTGAGCACATCCTTTGTTCCGGGATATTTGAGGCACAAAATTTCAGCTCTGCCACATTCCACCCACAAAACCCATCCGGAGGATAATAAGACCGACTCTTCCGATTAAAAAAAAAAAAAAACCTCTTGTTTTCGTTGCAGAGTCATCCATATTCTCACGTTCCCACATCCGGATCAGGAAGCAGCTCTGAGCACAAGGAACAGGTGGATCCTCGGCAGCACAGTCAGCTGGAGACTCTGAGGGGGAGACCTCCGCACGACTGTAGAGTAGAATCAAATAGAACAGCCTGCTCAGTTTTACACTGTTCTAGTCATCTCTGCGCTGTCTTAGTTCTTCATCACTCTGCTCTGTTCTTGAACTCCGGCTTTCCTCCTCTTTCCTTTTCTCAGCGCTCCCTTTATTCTGTTTTACGTTGCATCTGAACTGACTCTGGGCTTCTTTAGTGGGGCTCAACCTTGGGGTCAGGACCCTACAAAAGGTCCCAACATGAATTTGAAGTATTTCTGGTTAGGTTTATTTTTTTTCTTTAAAACCTTCAGCGATCTCTGAACTTTCAACCCGCCGTCAACCCAGATTGTCAAATACAGACACAAACCAACAGAAGCTTCTTGGTGTCGTGATTTTGCAGCGTTTGGTTGGTTGGTTTTTGTTCCATGTGATTTTTATTATTGTCTTTTTCCTTCTTATCAAGTAAAGTGCCTTTGAGTACCTTTTAAGGAGCTATACAAATAAAATTCCTCCTCCACTTCTTCTTCTTATCATTATTATTATCATTATTTATCTGTAAGCCAGATCTAGTTGTTGAAGCGAGGACACAACAGGGAGAGTATCTTGCATTGTGGCCCCGTTTCAGTGATATTTCAGTTGCTGACTGCAGAGCCGTCTGATAGCGAGCTCCTGTGATTGGTCACTGCAGCGTGACATCAGCCTAAACAGACTGCCGCCATTCAAATGAACGGGAGGATTCAACGCTTAATTGTCTGTTTAAATGTGCCCTCAGTAGACGGAGCATCAGGGTCCGAAATACAGGAAGCTATAGACAGAGCTGCAGGATTTGGTAAAAAGGTCATATTTTGTTCTGGTTCTGCCATTTGGATATTGCACTTGTGATTTTATTGCAATTGCGATTAATTGTGCAGCTCAGCTCACCCGAAAGCCTCATTTAGTTTTCAGTGCCAATGCTTATTTCTGTATTAATTTGTATTTTTCTGTATATTTAAGTTGCTGAAATGAATAATAGGCTTTCGTCAACATGCGTGTTTCACACAATCAAAAATCTGATGATTTGTGTCTAATAAACACAATGTTATATCCCTGCTGTGGCCATTCAATGCGTCAGGGTGCATTTAACAAACATTATGCACCGTACATTGTCTTTCAAGTGAATGTTTTCTGGCTAACAACCTTTTCACTGCACAGTTCACTGGTATTTTTAGGCCAATTAAAGAAAAACAACAAACACTGCAAGACACTGCAAGATTTTTCTTTTCTTCTTCTTTGTTGTTCCAGGCTAAATATTCTCTGTTTAAATGCATTGCATATTTTTGCACACAGGTGGGCACAACCATGTATTCACATGTATGTGTGCAGCACATAATTTTACCTTTATTTAACCAGGAAGTCCCACTGAGATTCAGAATCTCTTTTACAAGAGATTAGTTGACATAGCAGAGAAGATAAGAGTAAAATAAACTTTAGTAGAATAAACCAGAATAGAAAAAAGGACAGAATGTGCTGTGCAGAGTAGACAGAGCACAGGAGGAAAGAGCATAGAATGAGAATAGAGTCGGTGCACAGACCTATAGGCTCACAGTAATAAATATACATACACATGTACAGCATAATCTCTCTCTCTCACACACACACACACACACACACTCGGAGTGGACAGATAGCGCAGTGTGCCAGGACTTGAGAGGAAACAGATTGGAGAAGCGGTCCAAGTGCATATTTTGGATTTCAGCTCAGGTTTCAGCCTCTCGGCCCTGCAGCACCGGATAGATTTGATTACGGCAACAACCACGGGCCAAATCTAATTAGCACATTATTCACAGCAGGATGTCAGCCTTGTGTTTCAGCGTGAGCCGCGACATCTATACCGTTTCATGGTCATCAGGAGGAAGCTGACGGCCTCTTAGCGCCGTGCCGCAGAGTGTTTGTAAAGTGAGGTGGAAATACAGGACGTACGGAGAAAAGCAGAGGATTCAACATGTGAACGCTGATAGAAAAGAGGATGAAAACACAAAATCGAGGCAATCTGTTGCCTCAATTTATCAAAACTTAAATATTTATCATTTATTCAACTCAGATATTTTCAGTAAATGTGGCTCAGACTTTTCATTCACTCCTCTAATTCATAAAGTTAAAATAACTGAATAAATTAGTATAGTATATAGTATATTAGTATATAATATTAGTGCATATAATAAGTATAAAACCTCATTATTTCATGTTCAGCAAACTCAGTGTGGTAATAAATAAAATAGTGATTTTATTTCTTTAAATATTTGTGTTTTAGGGACCTTTTATGGGACCTAATTTCCCTCATTAATCAAAAATTATGAATTTAAAAAACACGAAAGAAAGAAAATTAAGTTAAACCTCTAAACAACAAGTTTTCATTACTTTCACTAAAGAGATCCCCAGATATATCTGCAAACGGACAAGAAAAGACGGGCATTCAGTTTTAGCTTTGATGAACTTTCTTACCAAATGAAAATACTTGATAGCTTCCCCCCAAAACCAAAGATTAAAAAGTCTGTAAAAAAAAATGTGAAGCCAGGAATCAAGTTATTTCCCTTCATTTCTTGAATCAGCTCACGTTGAGACTGTTCATTCCCAGCGAGTCAACACTTAATTCTTCAGAATCACTTTGTTTGAACAAATCTGGCAGCATCCACTCAAGTTCCAGGAAAGAACCATGAAGAAATAACATTACTGAGCTTCAGTTGGAAAAAAAATCATACCAAAGATAAGTTTGTTCTAAAAGTACAACGAAAAACGAATGAGCAGGCGGAGACGCAACAACTTCCAACTTGGTTCAACATTTGAAGCTGTTCCAGTCCCTGTCCCGCTAGATTTGGTGAAGAGCAGATTTTGGCTCGTTTAGGACTCAAAACTCAAAGTTTAGGACTTGGGACTTGTTAGTCTTGACTTAGGGCTTGAGTGAAAAGACTTGAGACTTGCTTGTGACTTGCAAAACAGTGATTTGGTCCCACCTCTGTCGTTCTGCAGCCACATGACGGTGGGATCAGAGTAATGCAGCGGTCTCACATCCATTTAAACACCGATGTTACTGTCTGAAAGTACCTAAACTGTGTCATTACACAGATGTAAAGACAGAGGAAGTTTGTATCACGGAGCTGTGTGGATCTCACCTTTATGACTACAGGCGGAGAGTTTCTGAATGGGGCTTAGACTTAACTCAGTGAGCACAGTGGTGCAGCTTTGCTGCTTGACTTGGCCATATCCTGACTGAAAGGCCAGTAGGAAAGGAAAGTTGCATCAGAATTGAAACATTATGAGGATCTGTGAGGGATTTGGTTTTGTTCATTGTTCACTTAAAGCCCCGTGGCTTGACTTAACTGCTTGAGTTGGACTTGGTCGTTAGCTGCTGGTCACTTCCTACCAGTGACGCCCCGGACCACCCAGACTTTAGATTAATTATGCCGCGTAGGCAGTGCTGCGTCATTTCTGCTTCAAGCAAAAAACCTCAAGGTTCGTGAGCAAGTGAGCAAGTTAACATGAACTTTCCTTTGAGCAAGGCACTAAAATCTTAGCAGGAACAACAAAGTCTTCATACTTGAACAACAAAGTTTGGTGAAGATTTGGCTCCTAAAACTATGAACATGATTTGGGGAAACAGTGCTGACTGTTGTAGGAAACAGGAACTTTTCACTTTACGTCTGTGTTTCCTGCCTGAAGCACTGAGAGGACGCTCACACCTGCTGGAGGTCACTTGTCATGTGACCATACAGTAGTTATCTCCACCCGGGGTAATCGTGAAGGGGGTCATGCAATCGCTTATGTGTGTGCATGGGTGCCCAAAGGACCCGACGCTTGTCTGTAGCTACTCTTGCATACTAATCATCTCATCAGCCTAATATTTTTGTGCACATGCACAACTGTAAGCTGAAGGACAACAACAACTTTTGAAAAACCTTTTTTTTAACAGCTCCAAACAGGCATCAGCCACGGCCACAGACGTTTCCTTCCCATTCATCATCCGAATCTCAAGAACGCCTCACGGGGATTTCTTCAGACTTGGTACAAACTCCATTTATAAAACCTGCAAAAGAACGCAGATGGAGTCGCCCTTCAAGTTAAACTGCAGAACTGAGATCAACCTCTTGGTTAAAATGCCTGTTTGGAGGATACAGGATGTGTCGAGAAGCCTATAGAAGATTAAATTAGTACGAGCTGAGTGGTGACATCTGCGGTTCAGACTTTAACAACTTGAACAAAATAACTTTTCAAATGCAGGTGTCTGCAGACACGACTAAATCTTGAGGACAGACCAGAGCTTATGAGGACATGTGACTTCTGTCTGAAATCGGGGGTTAAAGGTCAAGGTTTAGCTCTCTTTGCCCGACTGACCAGACTGACGTTCCCGTCCGTACAGCTCAGACAATATCACGTAGGGATTAATCAGGTTCACCACAGCAAACAGATCAAAAAAATCCTTTTTAAATGTTTATAATAATAAAGGCCTGAAGCCAGTTAACTGGACACTAAGATTCAGGTAAAAGAACACGTACATCTTCCACACTGGTTTTGTGTGTCTGCCATGTTAGTAGACCTTTTGACCATTAATCAGTCTTGTCAGTTTTAAAGACAGTTTGCCACAAAGACAGAAAGAATGACCCTCTGCAAGCACAGTGTTTCATAACCAGAATCAGTCCCTTCAGGAAGTTACGATGGTGCGACAGCAGCAATTAATACAAATTCAACCAATTCCTGTGAATTCTTCAATTCAGCGTCACAGCTTCCTGCCAGTTCCACCAATCGCAGCAATCCCCTGCACAATGATTTCAATCAGTGGCGTAACGAGTCAACACCGGGCCCCAATGCAAGATGATCAAACCAGGCCCTGCCCATCACAATCAGACATAATATAACGTAATCTCAGTCGTGAATGAAAGAAGTGAAAGCGTGCAGTGAAATGCACCGCCGTGATATAGAGGAAGAGTCTGAATTGCAAGAGAAAATTCTAAAAGTGAGACAATTGTTGAATGCAACAAGCTTTTACATGCAACTTAAGAACAAATCTGTTTGTATGAGTGGTTGTTTCATGAAGCCTATCTTTTGTTTATTTATTTTTTTCATTTTTGGAAAATTTTACAGATTTTTTAAGAGTCAGACAAACACTTGTATATCGTTTTCATGCTCTGCAACCTAGAATTATGCTCTGGCTGAACCTGTGGGACAAAACTCAGTCTTGAGTCAGGATCCTTCACATGCACTGATCAGTTCGGGGCCTCTGGGGACATGTGACCTCTGTGCAGGTCAAAGGTCAAACACACCAAACTCACCTTTCTCTGCTTAACTGGGACAAAGGTTCCAACAGCAAGAGAAGGAAACGCAACGATGGCAGAATAAAGCTTAGCTTAGCTTAAAGTTACCTAAAGGCTGTGTACATTATATACATAACATAACATAACATCAGCACTAAAAAGGAGAAGGAAAGGAAAAGGAAGCACAGGGACTGGAATAAGTGCAGCGGACCTTGAGACGGTCACCCAGCCAGACCATGATGGCGAAGACAGCCGGGATAAGAGCTAAGCTAACCCAACTAAGACCTAAGAGAGCGAGCCAGAGAGATGCATTGTTGTTGGTCCACTTTTGGGGCATTTCCACTGGCGCTTTTGGCCGTGCTGAGTCAAACCTTGCTGCTCTGATTGTCATTTCCGTTACCACTTCTATCACGGCGAGCTGCACTGAGCCGCACCCGAGATGGACCTACTCTGGAGTGGGACCAAAGCACCTCCAAGTGGGCTGCCGTGACGACCCTCCTTTCTCTCTCTCAAACAAGCAAACTCAGCTCATGTGTGTGCAGGAGAGGAGAGAGAAAGACATAAAGTCTCTTTATGTTCAGCTCTCAGTACTTTTGTAGCCTCGAACTGAATTTTTATGTTTTGAAATGTAGTTTCTCTC
>JAJHUR010119433.1:0-7500 GCA_027495735.1 Lutjanus campechanus
ACACACACACACACACACACACACACACACACACACACACACAGGTCAGATGTATGACGTCTTGTTTCTCTGCATATTTTCAGTAACTCAAAGCAGTGGGATCAATCAAGAAGTTGTAGTTTGTGTGTTTGTGTTTTAAACCAGATTTAAACCTGTACACACACACACACACACACACACCTCCACCTCGTAGCTCTTCCTCTTCCTCCCTGTAGTTTGGGCTTTCTTCCTGTCAGCCATGTTGGACCTCAGAGGAGACACACCAGCGTCCTGTTCCACACACACAACCGATCATCAGTTACTGATCGATCAATAACTCTGTTCATCCTCAGTTTTCTATATATCTGGATATTTTCAGGCCTTTCTGGATATAAACTGACGCTGTGTAAAAGTATCATTAAATAAAGGAACAATAATTTGATAAACTTTATTGTTTTTTGTAAATGTCCAGTCACTGTGTTTGGACAGAAGCCTGTTTAGTCTCTGAGCTCTTTTATTACGAGGAACACGTTCACAATGTGAATATGTTTAATTTATTGATTTTTCATTGGGAATCACTGATCTGCTCGACTTTAAAACATCAGAGGGTTTCTCACCTGCCGCTCGCCGTCTCTCTCCTCCTTCAGTCTCTGCAGTCTCTCCACCTCTCTCCTCACAGCCTCAAACTGCCTGCTCCTCCCCCCCTCCTCCTCCTGCGGCGTCCCCCTCCTCTCCTGGAGTCTCTGCAGCTCCTCCTTCAGCTCCTCCACCACGGACACCTTCCTCTCCTCCACCTGTCTGTTCTCCTTCTCCTCCTCCTCGTCCTCCCTCCTCTGCAGCTCCTCCTTCAGACGCTCCAGCTCTGACAGAGAACAGACACAGATTCAGATTCATCCTGTCTGCTGATCGATAACGTGATCAATAACAAGTCTCAGCTGATGGACACACCTCGTCTCAGAGTCTCCGTCTGTCTGTAAGTCTCCTCCACCAGTTTGTCCTTCTCTGACGCCACCCGCTGCAGCTCTGACACACAAACACAGATGTTTACAAAGTAATCTGATTACATTAAGATCAGTTTCTATCAGATCATGATCTGGTCCAAGTTCAGGTTGCTCCATGTGATGTCACCTTCTCTCTCTCTCTCGTGCTCTCTCCTCCTCTCCTCCGTCTCCTCCAGTCTCCTCCGCAGAGCTCCGCCCTCAGACTCGAGCTCCGCCCTCAGGCTCTGCAGCTGACGAGCGGATTCTGCTTTCTGATTGGCCAACTCCTCTGCGAGCTCTGCACACTTGTTCTGACTGCGGGAGGAAGAGAAGAGGAGCGCGGATCAGTAACAGCCGATCGCTTGATGACGGTATTGATCAGGACTGATCCTGTGTACCTGCGGCTCAGAGTTTCCTCCAGCTGACTCTTCTCCGTCTCGACATCCTTCAATCGTTGGGATTTCTGAGCCGATCTCTCCAGCGCTGCCTCGCTCTCCTTCTTCAGCTCCTCCATGGCAGCGTGGAAAACAGAGCTGCTGCTGCTGCTCCGCCCCTTCTCCTCCTCCGCCTCCTGAATCAATCAATCAATCAATCAATCAATCAATCAATCAATCAATCAATCAATCAGTCATGGATACTCTGAGTCATCTCAGTTATAAAAATAGTTTCAGTCGTGATATTTTAAAGGAGAAATGAACCATTTTTGGTTCCTGTTTGAACTTTTTGTAAAAGTTCACTTAGAACCCTTTTAAACAGTTCTACCTAGAACCCAACAGAGAGGGTTATCTTCTATCTTGAGCCTCTCTGGAAGGTTCCACCTAGAACCCATTGTGAGAGGTTCCACAGGAAACCCTTTTATGGTGTAGTGGTTCCATCTAGAATCCTCTCTGGAGGTTCTATCCTGAACCTTCCTACTTTTCTAAGGGTTTTATCTAGAACACACACAGGGGGTTCCACCGAGAACCTTTTTCTATTCCAAGGGTTTTATCTAGGATCAACCCCCTGGGTTCTACCAAGACCCATTTTATATTACAAAACAAATAATAGCCCCTTTGTTGTCTGTTAGTATCTGTTGTTGTCAATAAAGTGCTGTGTTCAAATCAATGATCGATCAACCTGATTAGGAATATAAATAGCCGACTGATCCAGGCTGGTCGATTATTTCAAAGAGAGAAACAAAGGAAACAGGAGAAACCTTGACTTCCTGTCTCAGACGCTCCACCTCCCGGCTCAGACTGGTGATGGTGTTGGTCTTCTCCACTGATTGGCTCTGCAGGTCCTGGAGGCGGGTCTCGGCAGTGCTGAGCTGCTGTGACAGGCTGTCGCACCTGTCGGTCTGCTCTTTGAGCTGCGTCTGGAGACCGCTCACCTGGAGATTCGTTAACAGGAACGTCGTTAGCATATGTGTGCTCTACCTATTTTTCAACCTTTGACCTATTGAACTATTATTCTCATTATTGATTAATCTGTCAATCATTTTCTCCATTAATTGATTAGTTATTTGGTCAATAAAATGTTAGAAAGTTAGAAAAATTAATCCTGTCATAATCTTCTGTTTGGACCTATTTTTCTATTTTTCAATTCGTGATCAATCTGGCAATAACTTCCCCACTGATTGATTAGTTTTTAGGTCCATAAAATATCACAAATGTTGATCAAAGTCCAAGAGGACGTCCTCAAATGTCTCGTTTTGTTCACCTCTTTGTGCAGAGCTCCGTTCTCCTTCATCAGTCTGGAGGTCTCCGTCCGCTCCGACTCCAGAGACGAAAACGCAGAGACACAGGTTGGACACTCCAAATCTGCAGGAGGTGGGAGACAGACAGGAGGTGGGAGACAGACAGGAGGTGGGAGACAGACAGGAGGTGGGAGACAGACAGGAGGTGGGAGACAGACAGGAGGTGGGAGACAGACAGGAGGTGGGAGACAGACATGAGGTGGGAGACAGACAGGAGGTGGGAGACAGACAGGAGGACAGAGAGGGACAGATGAAGTTAGGACAGAGGTGAGGTTCTGTGGACTCTCTGCTGTGATGTGGTCCACTGGGCGTCCACATACTGCAGTAAGAGTTCTAAAGGTTCGGTCCGTACCCGTCAGCGTCTGAACCTTCTGCTCCAGCAGGACCCGCTCCTTCTTTAGCTCCTCCACCTCCTCCTCCCGTCTCCTCAGCTCCTCCTCCAGCTCCTCCTTCCTCCTCTGCTCCCTCTCCCTCAGCTCCACGATGGCCTCCTCCTTCTTGTCGTTTTCCTCCTGGAGCCTCCAGATCTCCTCCTCCAGAACCACTGAGGAGGAAGAGGAGGAGGATAAAGATCAGAACAGGCTGTACAGGAGGGGATAACCACATCCCTCCTCCTCCTCCTCCTCCTGCTGCTCCTCTCACCTCTCTTCCTCGCAGGTTCTTTCTCCTCCTCGTCCTCCACAGCTTCACGCTGGCGTTTCTTGCCCTCCTCCTCCTTCTCCTCCTGCTCTCCTCCCGTCCTCCTCTGAGAGACACAAAGCATCAACACGCTCATGAGATTTTATTTCTGCGGCAGATTTTAGCTCTTCTCATTTTCATAGTTGGAACTCTTTGGGCCTGTTCTAACTGTTCTAACTGTTCTAAAAGTCCGACCTGCTGACTCAGATGTTCTTTCTTTGTAAGAACTATAACTGATAGAACACACGACTGTACGACAGGAAGCTGTGATCGCAATTATTCTCACAAATTTAACCAATCGAATTCTGCACAACCAAGCAATTTTGTCAGAATATTTGATCTATTTTACATTGTATTATTTATTTAGAACATCTGTGTGTGTGTGTGTGTGTGTGTGTGTGTGTGTGTGTGTTTACGTTTCTGGTGGCGTTCTCCACAGCTGTCTGCAGCTGCTTGATGAGGTTGTCTTTCTGCTGACAGATGTCCACCAGCTCGGAGAACTTCTGCTGCTGCTGCTGCAGATTCTGGAGAACAAAAACAAATCAAATCAACCTTAATTTCAGCTCATGTCATCTTTTAAATCTTTTTATTTATTTATTGACATAATGTGATGTCATCTGTTTATTTATATTGACAAGAAGACATTACGTGATGTCTCTTTATTATTTTCCCTTTATTTCTATTTGTTTTTATTTTTTTATTGTTCTAATCTTATTTCTACTGTTTCTTTTCTCTCTGTTTTGATTTTTCCTCAATTTTACCTAAATTTAATCTTTTCTTTGGCTTCCTGCACTTAGTAAACTCTGTTATTAAAGATGCCTTATAAATAAAGTTATTACTAACAGCAGACACCACAGAAGAAGAATCTACAGTACCTCATTTACTTCCTGCAGTTGGTCATGTGACTGCTGCCTCTCCAATCGCAGCGCCTCCAGCTCTGCAGGTCAAAATCAACACAGACGGAGGGGTCAAAGGTCAGCGTCAGAACCAGAGAGAGAGAGAGAGTGTGTGTGTGTGTGTGTGTACCTGCAGCCTGTGTGTGTTCAGTCAGACAGTGGTGAACAGTCTGAGCGTCCTCTCTGATCCTCTGCAGGTCTTCGGTCATCGACCTGATGATTCCCTCCAGCTGCTCCTCCTGACAACCAATCACCACCATCAGTAATCAATGATCAATGATCAATAATCAGTAATGACACAGACCCTGTCGGTGTCCTCAGTCACCTTGCTGCTGGCGTTGTTCACAGCTGACAGGTCGACCGTCTTGCTGACGAGGTTCTTGAGGATCTCGACTCTCTTCTCGGCTCGTTCCTCCAGGATCTCACGTTCCTTCTCCAGACGATCACTGAGAGACAAGAAACCATCGGACACGTTCCTACTGACCTGTTCCAGCTCTTTAGAACGTTTTCTTATTTATTTAGAACATTTTATGTATAAAGAACATTTTAATATTTACTGAGAACATTTTAAAATATTTGGTTCTATGTTTAGAACATTTAATTATGTATTTAGAACACACTGTTATTGATTTACAACATTCCAATTATTTTGAACATTTAGTTGTTTATTTTATTTCTTTAGAATGTTATTTATTGAGAACATCCTGACAGGAAGTGACGATCGCTCTGATTTGTCTCTTTAGAAACTCGTCGTGTGTTTTTAGGCCTCATGTCTTTAAACATCTGCAGTGTTACAGCAGCACAGTGAATCATAAAACAGAAAGAATGAATCAACAGAACACATTAATACAACAAGAACCGGATGTTGAGAAAATCTAATACTGAACCGAGTGTAAAGTATGAAACAGAGTGTAAACTTGTGCATCACTGACCTGTAGTCTTTCTCCATCTTGTTGAAGAGCTCCATGAACTCTGTGCTGACTTCTTCTCTGATCTGAGCCTCCAGAACCAAACGCAGCGCTGCCTCTCTGTCCGGCTGCTGACACACACACACACACACAGACAGAGACACAGACACAGAGACACAGAGACACACACACACACACACACACACACAGACACACACAGACACACACACACACACACACACACAGTTCTTCAGCACTTTTCATGTTTTTTAGGAGACACTTTAGAAAATTTCTTCCTGGCTCTAAGTTTAAATTAGACCGTCACCTTCTCTTCTTCCTCCATGGTTCTGTCCTCTTCGTCCTCATCTTCCTCTCCTTCTGCCTCCAGCACTGTTCCCTCCATCACACTCTCCTCCTCCTCCTCCTCCTCCTCCTCCTCCCACTCTTCACCATCCTCGTCCTCCAGCACGTCCTCCAGGGTCGTCTCCCAGGCGACCATCGAGCTCTTCCTGCCCCGCCCCGACACGTTTCGGCGCTGGTCGGCCTCGTCGATGATCATCGACACCTCCATGGCCGACCTGTGGGGGGCGTCGTCCAGGACGACCGGCCTCGAGTTCAGCACCACCACCTGCACACACAGAGAGAGTTGGTTCTCATGATGTTTTTGTTGAGTTTTATTTAGCTTCTGTAAGTTTGAAGCTGATGATGATGTAAAAGGTTCTGGTGAGTTTGTTGAGATCAATAAATCAGCTGTTTCTGCTTAAACAAAACGTCTCTTCCTCTTTTAAAAAAAAGCTCTCTGACTGTATTGATCTGAGCAGAAATCATTTTTACATCACTTTCCAGACATGATGACCTGCTCTCAGGACAGCCTGGACCTTCAGGAGGAGGAAACAGACTCCTTTACAGAGTTTGTTTTTTAAATTTCTGTGATTAAAAAGTAGATTTGTCTTCACTCCTGCTTCTCACCCTGTCTGCAGCAGCGACCCACAGACGAGCCTGACCACCACCCACGGCTTTATAATCACTTTTATCTCAATGAGAACCAGATGTTGGACGGTTCTCTGTACAGGTCTGTCCACGTGTGTGTCTGTGTGTGTGAGCTGACCTTCTGGGCGAGGGCGGAGAACTTGAGGACGTTGAGTGTCTCATCAAAGCAGGACGAGTTCTGGTTGATGTTGACGACCATGGAGACCCGGCCGGCACCACAGAAGAAGAACTGCAGGAAGTGGGTCAGTTTGGACTCCCTGAAGGGAATGTGGCGCTGGAACCTGCAGAGAGACGGATCGTCTGTCATCCTGGAGTCTTTTTTTAACAATCACTCACTGACACACACAGACACATGGCGTCGTCATACTTGGCGTGTTGGTTCATCCTCATGGCGCTGATGCACTTCCCGAGCGTCAGCAGCGAGTTGTTGATGTTCCCTGCTTCCTTCAGTCTCTCTCCGGTGTTGTGAGTGCGAGAGCAGCGCTCGGAGCCGGCCAGGTCACACAGAACCAACCTGAACACACACACAGACTCTAAATGAGCGCCTGCAGGTCTGAAGCCTCAACAATAGAGCGAATAAAGTTCCAGTCGTCCGTCTTACTCGCTGACGCTGAGGACTCTGGGAACTCCGACATCGTCCACTCTGAGGATCCTGATGGAAAAGATGCTGTGGCTGCAGAGACACAACAGAAACCCTGATGACTGCTCTGCTGCCACGTCCACAGACTCTGACGTGACGTCAGAAACACAGACTGTCTGTTGAACTGTTGTAAAGATAAATGTGGAGGACTGATGTGTTTAAAATGTGTTTCTGACCTCCTGCTGGACAGCTGGTTCAGTCTGGTGGAGAAGAAGCTCTGGTTCTTCTTCCCGATCTTCATCACTCTGTAGGCCTCCTCAGAGCTGCTCACCTGAACCCACCGCAGGTCTGACACACACAGACACACACAGACACACACAGACACACACAGCAGCTCAGCTACAGCTGGGGTTCAGTGAGGAAGGATGTCACAGCATGATATGTACAGATATTAAACTATATCACACTGTGGTCTGGGTCAATACTCTGATTGGCTGTTTAATGCACAAGTGACACCGTTTGAAATTCATCCTCTGCTGAGCTGTAACCATGGCAACATTAAAGAGCACAGCTTTCAAAGTGTCAGGTTACGTATTTGATGTCATTCTTGTCTTGTTAGATATTTGACTCACTTTCAAAGTTAGATGTATTTAATATGATACTTTCAGGAGTCTCACTGAACAGAATTATGTAGCTTGACACAAATCAAATCATTTTAAACTCATGCTTCTATGAAATGAAAACCTCTGACTGT
>JAJHUR010119433.1:10000-23274 GCA_027495735.1 Lutjanus campechanus
GACAGAGGGACAGACAGACAGACAGAGAGGCAGACAGACAGACAGAGAGGCAGGCAGACAGACAGACAGACAGACAGAGAGGCAGAGAGGCAGACAGACAGACAGAGAGGCAGGCAGACAGACAGACAGACAGACAGAGAGGCAGGCAGACAGGTGAGGTGAGACAGGTAAGGTCAGACCTACCTGTGTGAAGCTGAACCTCTGTGCTGTTTGTGGGAGGGACTTGTCGCTCTGTCGGTTTGATTGACAGCTCCTGGGAGCCTTCAGGACCACAGTGTCGGGCCCCTCGATGGTCACACACTCCTGAAGGTAAAAATGCAATGAGGAGACAAAAAGGTGGTTATTAAATTATTTCACAAAAAATGTAATCAGATTGTTGATATTAATATTTGTTAAAGGTTTTTATTTTTTTGGTGGGACAGGATTTGTCCCAGTTCTCAAGAATGTGGAAACAACAACAAGAAAGTTTGAATGAAATAAAATTATTGTTTGGGGTCAATGCTTAAAAATGTTTTGAACCAGCAGCCCCTCATTTAAACTCACAGTTTTGTACAGTTTTGTGTATTTATTGTGAACTCTGCAGTGTGTGTTTACTGTGGACCAGCTGAATATGATTGAAAAGACAAATAAAGAACAAATATCTGTAAATACACTCATATAAAAGACTGCAGTGTTTAAACAGCTCTCACTTTTCTGTATTTAACTGAAAATCTACATTTTTGTATTTTATTTGAAGCCATTTTTGTGCTAGTTTGGATATACAAATATATTTATAATAACGTGTGTGTTACCTGTGACTCATCAATGTTGCTCTCAGCTGCAGTAAACGGCCGAACCCTCAAGAAGACCTGCAGGTTCTCTGACTGACACTGACTGTCCTGATGAGACACACAGACAGAAAGACCGTCCATCAGACACACAGACAGAAAGACAGTCCATCAGACACACAGACAGAAAGACAGTCCATCAGACACACAGACAGAAAGACAGTCCATCAGACACACAGACAGAAAGACAGTCCATCAGACACACGACAGACAGTCCATCACACACACAGACAGAAAGACAGTCCATCACACACACAGACAGAAAGACAGTCCATCAGACACACAGACAGAAAGACAGTCCATCAGACACACAGACAGAAAGACAGTCCATCAGACACACACAGACAGTCCATCACACACACACAGACAGAAAGACAGTCCATCACACACACAGACAGAAAGACAGTCCATCAGACACACAGACAACTAACAGGTTTGCTAACTGTGGCAATATTTGTCACTTTTACAAGAAAAGGGTAAAGCTGACAGACAGACAGACAGACAGACCTGTGGTGGCAGAGCAGTAAATTCATCGAGCAGATCTCTCCTGATGTCGTCCACCTCCACCGGTCCGATTCTCTCCGGCTTCCCGGCTAAACAAGACTCCATCATCTTCTAACACACAAACACACACAGTATCATTATTAATTAATCCGGCGATTATAAGATACGACTCACAGTTTGGTGGGAGTGATCATTTTTACATCATGATTTTCATTTTCACTGAAAAATAAACTATTAAAATCGAACCAAACTGCAGAACCTGGACGTCTCTGCAGCTTCTGGTTTAATATTTAAATTGTGACAGCCTGATTCATTATACAAGGATCAAAAGGACCAAACAACTAATGGATTAGTGGAAAACCTACTGCCAGATTGATTATTTGTTCGGTCCATAAAATGTCAGAAAATCTTGAAATATGTTGATCAAAGTCCAAAACGATGTCCCCAAATGTCTTGTTTTGTCCACAACTCAAAGATATTCAGATTCAGATATTCTGGCAGTAGCACTGGGTGATGTGGACAAAATCAAATATCACAATGTTTTTGGCTTAATACCTCAAAATTGATATTGTGACACTAATGTCTCATATATATCTCATATCAACATATAAATAGAATATCACATATTGCCCAGTCCTGGTGGTCAATCAGTTTTCGCTTGATCTACTGATCGATTAATAAACTGATCATTGCAGCTCTATTTTCACCTCAACCACTTTAGCACCTTAGTAGCGCCCTCATCTGTCCAGTTAGTTAAATTTAAATCTGTTTAAACAGATGTATGTGAGAGAGAGAGAGAGAGAGAGAGAGAGAGAGAGAGAGAGAGAGAGAGAGAGAGAGAGAGAGAGAGAGAGAGAACACCTTTGTAGTTACACAGTAAGGAAATTTGCGGTATCCACGAAAGGCAACAAACAATTAAAAAAACATCGCACATTGATATTTCACAGCTGAAATTATATTATTGTGGTGTGTGTGGTCTACTGAGAAACAGTGTTGATTGTAAAATGCGACATACATCCATGCCGAATTTACCAGTGGGACTTGGTGATTTAAAAAGTTGTCTTCATGTATGATCTGTCTCGTATGTGAGCGAGCAAAGGAGCAGGAGAAGTTTAAATGAGAAGAAATTTGACCGGGGTTCTGTGTGACTTCTCACAATAAAGGAGAGCGGAGCTCTGTTAGCTGGAAATACTCAATAATAGTCAATAAATTCAGAACTTTACGATCAGACAAACACGTCACTGACATTGATCTGAAGTCAGAACAGCTGGACATCATTTTAATTTACTGTTACTGTTGTTGTTGTTGTTGTTAGCATTAGCCACAACGAGCTAACCCTCACATACACACACACACACACACACACACACACCCGCGTGGGTTCGTGTAGTTTTAACGTCTGTTGAGATGAAAATAACACATCGAATCACAGCTGTACGACTTAAACTGATATTTTATCAAACATTAAACTCACTCTGGTTGTGTTTTTTCGTCAGCTTGACTATTTAAAAGGGAAACATCGAGAAGCAGTCGGAGCCAGCTGCCTCGTTCTTCTCCGCGGTTTACTTTTTAAACTGGGACCTGAGGACCAATCAGATGGCTCGCGCAGGGAGACGTCAGGCAGATCTTGTCGCGAGACTGTGTTTCTTCACCCGAAGAAAGAACTGAAGTTGATTTATTGGTTGTACTGCCTTTAATTTCGTACGCTTTTAAAGAAAATACATATTATTTGTTGTACAGTATGTGTTGCCGCGAATTCTAAAAGCAAATAAAGTAAACCCCGGCGGATGAGATTGACGTCATCGGCCCGAGACAGAGGAAGAGGAGGATCTGAGGCGGTTATATGTAGAAGGAAACCCCAGACCCGCGAAAGATCTCGCGATGGTTGATGATTTTAAGCATGTATGGCCTTTATTTAAGTTTATCAGGTGTTTTCTGTCCTCAAAGCTGCACCGACTAAAACAGCACAGCGGTGTCTAATCAGAAAACAAACTTAGTTGGTGTAACAGGCAAAATTAACTCAAATCTCGCGAGAGTTTCACAAATCAAGAGTTCCCTTCTAGACGGGAACAGGCGGACGAGGATTTGAGGCGGATTAGTGGATTAGAGCCTCAGAGACAGCAGCTCGCTGCTACTAAAACACTTCTGATCAATCAGTGTGATCAGTTCTGAATCTGTGAAACAGTTTGCGTCGATTTTATTGAAAAGACGTCAAAGTGCGAGGTGAAAAACAAATTTAAGGGCAGAAGACGGCAGGTTAACGGGCTGCCGTGAGGAGACGCAGCAACACGGTTTCCTTGACAACGGTGAGAGAGCGTCTTTGTTACAGTTATTGATCAGCTGCTGATCAAACATGTTTGTATTGATACTATTAATCACTGTAATGCAGCGCCATTAGTACTCAGAGGACTGGATCCGACATAACATTTACTCAAGAACAGAACCAAAGGAGAACTCTGAAATATTCAGAGTTTAGGCCGAAAACTTTAGGGGAGACTGGGGGCAATTGTAACATGTGGCAATTGAAGTTCAGTCCCTTTTGGAGCCTCGGTCAAATTTGTCCTTTACAGTTTCCGGGACTGGGATAGCTAATCTACATCAGTCATTAGCTGTCTGGTTAGCTAGTGTTTAGCTCCTGTAGCAACATGCTACATATGTGCAGACAAGCATCTAGTCTCATAGTTTAAGTAGTTTATCCTCATTCAGTTTAAAGCTGCAATGAGTAATCAAATATCAAATCAATCATTAACTATTTTGATAATCGATTAATTGTTTTGAGTCATTTTATAAATAAATAAAAAGTCCCGATTCTCTGATTTCAGCTTCTTAAATGTGAATATTTTCTGGTTTCTTTACTCCTCTCTGACAGTAAACCGAATATCTCTGAGTTGTGGACAAAACAAGACATTTGAAGACGTCATCTTGGACGCTGATCATTTTCTGACAATTTATGGACCAAACAACATGGTTGTCAGACTAATTGATAATGAAATTAGTTGTTTGTTTTAGATCTAATTCAGTTACTGTTGATTTTTATTACTTAAATTAAGTTTAAAAAAAAAAACCTAACCCTAACCCTTAGACTCGTTGGTGTTTAGTGTGACGTCTGTTTGTCGTCCAGGTGTCGTCATCATGTCATCAGGTGACTCGAGCAGTGATGGAGGGAAATGGCTGGACGCTCATTATGACCCGGTGGCGGGTCTGTACACCTTCTCGTCCTGCGTGGACCTGGCGGATTTGAGCGGGGATGGGGAGAGCCGACTGGTGGTGGGCGACCTGGGGTCCGGCTCGTCGGGCATGAAGCTGAAGGTGTACCGCGGCACGGCGCTCATGAGCGAGAGCACGCTGCTCGACCTGCCCGCCGGCCTCGTCGCCTTCTTCATGGACCTGCACGAGCCACGCATCCCCGCCGTTGCCGTGGCATCCGGACCCTGCATCTACGTCTACAAGAACCTCCGACCGTACTTCAAGTTCACGCTGCCGGGCCTGGAGGTTAACACGCTGGAGCAGGTCTGTGTGTGTGTAATCAATAACATTAATATTAAAGGGACAGTTTGAATTATTTGAAGTGTGGTTGTATGAGGTACTGAGCCATAGTCAGTAGGAATAAAGGTTCCAAAAGGGTTCTTCATGAAGGTCTGAGGTTCCACTCAAAACCATTTTCTTTTGAAGAAAAACTTTTTAAAGAGAGATTCTTTGTATGAGGGTTCCATTCAGAACCCTTGTGTGATGTTCCTTTAACTGAAGCGAGTGTTCTGACGACGTGCTGACGTGTTGTGCTCTGATTGGTCAGGATGTGTGGCAGCAGGTGAAGGAGGGTCAGATCGACCCTCTGACGCTGAAGGAGATGTTGGAGAGCATCAGGAAGAAGGCCGACGTTCCGCTGTCGGTCCGCTCGCTCCGCTTCCTCTCTCTGGAGACCGGACCGGACATGGACGAGTTCGTCCAGCTGCACAAACAGCAGCCAATCAGACGACAGGTAGAGCTCCTCATCACATCAGCGTCACTCTGTGTGTGGTAACATTTGTTCTGTTTGCTTGCTGGCTAAAAATATGAATATGTTTTATTGTTTTCTAGCTTTCCAGAAAGAAAAAGAAAAGTTATACTATTTACTAGCAAGCTAAAAAAAAAAATTAAACATTTGATTGATGTTTTATTGACTGAAGTCTAAATATCAGTATTTTATCACATGAATGTCATAATAACATATTAACAACAGCGGCGGCACTCGCTCTCATTGGCTGGTTCTCGTCTGTGTTTCAGACGGTCATCACCTGCATCGGGACACTGAAGAAGAGCACGGCTGACGAGGACGGCGTCAGCTGTCTGGTGATCGGGACAGAGAGCAGTGACGTCTACGTCCTCGACCCCGAAGCTTTCATCATCCTCTCCAAGGTGAACTGGACAGCAGTTCTTCTTCTCTGTGTCTCTGCTGTCTTTAGATCAGCCTGGTGATCTGTGGAGTACCACACGGCTCAATACTCACACTCTTTATATTTGATCTGTCACAATCTTCTCAGTTGAAACGTGTGGAGTGCACAGACTGAAAATTGCACCTTCAAATACTGGTTTTTGTAGGAGAACGTATGCTTACGCTGACAATAGTTAACTTTACATTTCTCTTTCATTGGGTGACATAGATCCTTAAAAAACCTTGAGGACTTTAACGCAGCTTTACTGTCATATCAAGTCTGACAAAACAATGAGTTACTTAAACAGCCTTGATAAAAAGAACTTATCCTGGAAAAGTTTTGAATATTCGACAAGATTCAGGTGATGATCACAAGCTACATTTAAAGATGTAATCTGATGCTTTCTGGCAGGTTTCAATATAAATATTTAATAGTTGTTGTGGGAAATATTATTTTGGTGTACTAAATACTACATATACATGTACTATACATCATTACATACAGTATTCAGACGGTATTAAACATAATCAATAAACACTTACCTCCTCAGTGGATGAAGCTGCTCAGCAATGTGATAACAGTTATAGACAATAAA
The DNA here is from genome assembly GCA_027495735.1 of Lutjanus campechanus. Taxonomy (NCBI): domain Eukaryota; kingdom Metazoa; phylum Chordata; class Actinopteri; order Lutjaniformes; family Lutjanidae; genus Lutjanus; species Lutjanus campechanus. Next base: position 16,339 of record JAJHUR010119433.1, read on the forward strand.
ACACATGAAAACAACATGAACCATCTCCATGACAACAAAGCAGACTCCACCTGCTGAGGAGATCCATGAGCTGTGGTAGAAAGCTTCACTAACAGTAAGTTGGACCTTGTGTCTGTGTGACTGTTGAAGATGTCTCTGCCTGCTGCTCCCACCATGATGGACGTGACGGGGCAGTTCGACGTCGAGTTTCGCATCACGGTGGCGTGTCGCAACGGCAACATCTACATCCTGCGCAGGTGAGACACACCTGACGGAGCGAGGACAAACAGAGCGACCTTTTTAAATTCCAAGGGTTTTTATCTAGAATGAATCTGATTTAAAACCCTTGATGAAAGAGTTCTTCAAGGATCTCAACAGTCCCTGAAGAACTCTTTCTTCCAAAAAGGGTTCTCTAGATTATAAAGGACCCTTGACAGACCTTTTCTTCAAAACAGGGTTCTTCAGAAACAAATGGTTCTGTGTAGAACCTCAGCCCTTTAGGAAGAACCCTTTTGGAACTCTCATTTCTAAGAGTGTACTCCTGTTACAGCTCATCAACAGGTTACAGAAGGTTCACACACAACCATAACTGACACTGACAGATGTTTGACAGATGTGTGACAGATGTTTGACAGATGTTTGACAGGTGTGTGACAGGTGTGTGACAGATGTTTGACAGGTGTGTGACAGGTGTGTGACAGATGTTTGACAGGTGTGTGACAGGTGTGTGACAGGTGTGTGACAGATGTTTGACAGGTGTGTGACAGGTGTGTTTGTGCTGCTGCTCTGCAGGGAGTCGGACAAACCAAAGTACTGCATCGAGCTGTCGTCTCACCCGGTGGGTCTGGTGAGAGTCGGGAAGAACGTGGTGGTCGGCTGCACTGACGAGAGCCTGCAGGGTTTCACACAGAAGGTAGAACATCATGACAGACAGACAGATAGAACCATTTTTAGTACAAAGAGTTCTTCAAGGACTGTTGAAATCCTTGAAGAACTCCTTCATCAAGGGTTAGTAAAGGACTTTTTGTTCCATGATATAAGTATGTTGTCAGTAGAGCCACACTTATTGGGTTCTAGATAAAACCCTCTGAATATAGAAAGGTTCTGTAGGCTTTTCACACTGCATTTAACCCAAGGCTGAGGCAGCTGTTAGCCTCGGGCTAAAAGAGCTTTCACACTGGCACAATCCTGTAACATTACAAAGTGGGCTAACCCTGACTTTAGTCTTGGGCTAGTCTGTCCTTCTCTGGAGCAGGGTTAGCCACAAGTTTGTGGGGTTAACCCCTGAAAATCGACTAAAGCCAGGGCTAAAAGCAGCCAGTGTGAAACAGGACTAAAAGATTAGAAGAAGAAGATAATCAGCCAGGTTAACAGAAAACACCTGTGTGTGTGTACAGAGGCTTTAACCCAGAACTGGAAGAAGGGCAGAGTGAATCATATAGTCCTGAGCTTATCTTAACCCTGGATTAACAATCTGTGTGTGTGAAAAGGAGTTACGTTATCCCAGGGTTAACTCTTAGCTCAGGGCTAAGATATGCAGTGGGAAAAGCCCCTTAGATGGGTTCTTGTTGGCACCCTTAGAACATGGAAAGGGTCTGGGTACAACCCCCAGAGAGGGTTCTGGGTGGAATGCAGAAGGGTTCAATGTAGAACCTCTCATAGGTGGTTCTGGGTGAAACCTTTCACAGATGGTTCTTTGTATAACCCTTTAACTTGTCATAGAATCAATAAAGTTACTAGAGTTCTAAGGGGATCAGATCAAGTTAGACGTTCCATTACGCTGCTGACAGTCTAAAGAGCCTAACGTGTCCTAATGTCTCTGGTCGTGTCCTCAGGGGAAGAAACTGTGGCGGGCCGTCCTTCCTGCTCCCATCACCACCATGGCTGCCATGGACCTCCCCACCAGGGGCTTCCAGGCGGTTCTGGTGGGCCTGGCCAACTGTGAGGTCCAGCTGTTTCGGGACAAGAACCTGCTGAGCACCATCAAGACGCCTGACGTGGTCACCAGCATCTGCTTCGGCCGGTATGGCCGCGAGGACGGGACCCTCATTATGACCACAAAGGGCGGTGGCCTGATGGTGAAGATCCTGAAGAGGACCGCTGCATTCGACGACAGGGACAGCGCCCCCGGGCCGCCACTGGCCCAGAGCGTCCGGCTCAACGTGCCCAAGAAGACCAAACTGTACGTGGACCAGACACTGAGGGAGCGTGAGAACGGCCTGGCCATGCACCGCGCCTTCCAGATGGACCTGAGCCGCCTGCGCCTGGCCTCCGCCAAAGCCTACGTGAAGGCTCTGGAGTCCAGTTTGACGCCCATGTCCTCCAGCATCAGCGAGCCGCTCAAGATGAACGCCGTGGTGCAGGGCCTCGGCCCGTCCTTCAAACTGACCCTGAACGTCCAGAACACTGCGGCGTGTCGGCCCGTCATGAACCTGGCCGTCAGCTTCCTGTATGATGAGAGCCTGTACAGGATGAGGAACCCATACATGAGGATCCCGCTGCTGGTGCCCGGACTCGTCTACCCTGTTGAGACCTTTGTGGAGTGCACCAGCGACAAGGGCATCTCTGACATCATCAAGGTGTTTGTGTTGCATGAGGGGAAGAGCTCACCGCTGCTGACCGCCCACATCAACATGCCCGTCAGCGAGGGACTGACGCTCAACTGACATCACAGACTCCAAACTGAGGATGGTCCAGCTCACCGGGCTTCAGGTCGGATCATGGTCCCAACACAAAGGAACCGTCCTGCAATCGCCACCAAACCACTTCCTGTGAAGGGTCGCGGTGTCCAGATCATAGCAAATCATTAGGACATGATGCCTGTGTGAATAAAAACATGTCATTCACGTGAATCAGGATGAGAGTTTCTTCTTCTGATATCTCCAAAACTCTGCAACTCTCACCAAAACTATCTGGATCAGTTCCCCAAACCGTGGCAACCCATCACACATCAGGCCTCATCAGTGAGTCTTGGGAGAGTTCCTGAACATTTTTCCTGCCATTGGCACATCTCCTTATATTATCTGAACGTATGCTTAAACACACGTTAAATACTTTATGAATTAACAAGCTGCTTTTTCCTCTCATCAGTAAAACAATACACACATTTAAATGTTTTATAAAAACAGATATAAATCTTAAACTTTTCAGAGTTTCTTCCACAGTTTTTTATTTATTTGGTGACCCAAGTAAAATCTCCTGTGGCCCACCTGTGGGTCACGACCCATTGTTTGGGAACGACTGATCTAAATGGATAAACAGCACTACAGGTTTGATTTTGGGGTGAACTGTCCCTTTAAGAGATGAGGTCCAGTTTTATTCTGAATTAATAAAGTTGATAATTATTAACTTAACTTATTTGTCGCTGCGATCAATAAATCTGATTCTCCTGTGTGGGTCCTGCAGGATGACATCACCAGAACCATCCAATCAGTGACTTACCTGTCAGTCTGTTTGTGTAAACAAAGAGCAGAACCAAAAGACAACAATGTGTCCTGCGGGTGTGAAACAGCCCCACCTGCTGGACTGCTGCCGGTAAAACTTCTTGAACACGTGAACCAGAATGATTTGCGAGCCGAACTGACGCAGATTATTTCTCCTCAGAGACTTCAGAGAGACTAACGATGCGTTTAAGTGCACCGTGTTGTGATGTGTTTAAGTTTGTCGTTCATTTGAATCCGTAGTGACATTAGATGTGTGAGTGTTTAGAGGAAATGATCGACTCAGGGATCAAAATGTTTTTAGAGAATCAATAACTGGACAATTATGTTTTAAATATGATGCATTTAATGTCAAATAAAATAATAAACAAGTTTGTACAGAATAAAGTTAACACTCTGTTGTTTTTTCTGTTGTTTCCCTGAAAGAGAAACTTTAATCCCAAATAAATATTTATTTGTTGTTCATTTATCAATGGAAGCTTCACTCTGCAGGTCATAATGATTGTTCACATTATTGTTTTTTAGCCATTTATGTTGGGTTGTGGATAGAACCCTCTGAAAGGGTTCCCAGTGGAACTTTTATAAAAGGCTGCTAGCTGCCATCAGTCTGTCAAACATCAGAGCAGTTCTGCTGGAGAACCCTGACAGTCCTGTTCATTGTGAAAGAACAGAAGTTCCTGACAGGAAGCACAGAAGCAGACAGGTTTGTGTGTTTGTTTGTTTGACCTGAGGACAGTTTGTCCTCCCGTCTCTCTCTGGACTTTACCCCCGTGTTGACAGACGAGCGTCAGTCTTTATAAAGCTGGCTGTGAGAACATTGAGAACATTGAGAACACAAGAATCTTTTTATCCGGATCAAACTTTCACATGTGAGGATGAGACGTGTCATCGTTTTACTGGGTGAGACACTGAAATAACGGACCAATCACAAGCTTCAAACTAAATATTGTTATTGATCCTGATGCTGCTTTTTATTTTAGAATTATACTTATTAATTATATTTAACACCTCAATCTGTGTGATCAACAGTTAAAGTTCAGATTAAACCTCTCAGACTGAGCTGCACCAACAAAGATCATTTCTAACCGGAGTTCAGCAAAACCAGGTTTAAAATCAGTAAATACAGATTTAAAATGAAGCAGAACTCTGCTGCACAATTGAAAATGAATAAATCCAAACTAAAGTGAAATAGAGTTTAATCAATATGGAGATGCTTCCTTCGTCAAATGAGAATAAATAAGAACCTCCAGCCAAAAGTCAAGAACATGATAAATTAATTATTAAACAGCAGAGCAGTGAGAGAAATGTTGACACTGAGTGTGTGTGTGTGTGTGTGCGTGTGTGTGTGTGTGTGTGTGTGTGTGTGTGCACAGCTGTGTTGTGTGTGTGTGATGGAGTAAAGTTCGGTCAGCTCTGCAGTGGAAACTCTGATAACCGCAGGAGGACGTCGGACAGATGGGGACAGGGACACTACGGAGCCAAACGGTAACACAACTACGCAACAAAAACATACAACCAGTCAGGTGCATTGTGGGAACTGTAGGATTCTAAGTTTTGAGGAAGAGGGAGCATGAGGACATGGGCAGAACTGTGAACTACACTGCAGACTGGAGTCTGTGTATCTCCCTGCAGTCCTCGTGCATTATGGTGCATTCAAGTTCAACTGGAAAGCAGGAATTTTAACTCGCCAGTTGCAATGAGTGGAATAACTGGAGAGATGAATTGACCTGTGTGGTTATGAAACAGCTGCTAACAGCTGGATGTGTGCTGGTTGTGTTTCAGGGGGACCAGAGACCACAAAGGTCTGGACATCGTGTGCAGTGACGGGTCGATCGTCTACGCTCCGTTTGACGGGACACTCGGCGGAAACGTTATCGTCTACACCGACCCGACAAAAGCCGCCATCAATAACGGCATCGTCCTGAGAGGACAGGGTCGGTCCACCTCATTTACACTAAATCACTGATTAACTTCTGAGGTGCTTTATTCTACTGCAGCTCAGAGGGAAATATTTTCTACATTTATCTGACAGCTTTAGTTCAATTATTTTTCATGAAAAAATGCTCATCATTTTTACATTTAAATAAAAAAGATTGTGTCTTTTTAAACTAAAGATTAAAGTGTTTCTCTGGTTAATTAAAACTAAAACAAAGTTTGAAGGCTCCATGTAAAAAACGTGTATGAACAGAATGGAATGATTTTCTACATTCAGTTGAATTCTGCACAAACAGCAGATATTTAAAGTTCAAACTGATAAACTTTATCTGCAGTCATTGTGTTGTGACAGCAACATGTTTCTCTCTGTGAGACATCAGCTGTTCTTTAACACTCAGTGTTTGTGAACTGAGACACTAACTGGACACGAACACGTCTTCACACCATCACAGCTGCCGTGTTGGTTTGTTTGTTTGTTTGTCTGGATGGTTGTTTTCCTGATTCTACTTTTACTGAAGTGACGTTTTTGTTGCAGGACTTTTACTTGTGTTAGAGTATTTGTACAGTGTGGTATTAGTACTTATACTGAACAAGAGGATTTTCTCCTGCAGGTTTGTGCATCAAGCTGTTCTATGTTGAGCCTAGTAGAACGTCTGGAACAGTGACAAAGGGCGACAGGATCGGCATCATGCTGCCCATGCAGAACGTTTACCCGGGAATCACTTCTCACGTCCACGTGCAGAGATGTGACAAGGGCGACCCCGCGGCGTACTTCTGATCAACTCACTGTCTATAACGTGTCTATAACGTGTCTATAACATGTCTATAACGTGTCTATAACATGTTTATAACGTGTCTATAACGTGTCTATAACATGTTTATAACGTGTCTATAACGTGTCTATAACATGTCTATAACGTGTTTATAACATGTCTATAACATGTCTATAACGTGTCTCTAACATGTCTATAATGTGTTTATAACATGTCTATAACCTGTCTATAACATGTCTATAACATGTCTGTACATCCACGTTAAAGCAGTTTTGAATCCACCATCAGGATTGTTTCTATACATTAATAAAATGTAAAGATCAGTTTTGATCCCTGTTGTTTTTGCTCTGGTTATTCTTTCATTTTTTGTCTTTCTTGCTAAAAGTGTTTGTTTGTTTGTTTGGTTGGTTTGTTTGTTTGTTTGTTTGTTTGTTTGTGCAGCAAAAATCTCAAGATGAAAATTCATCAAAATTGGCAGGAGTCTCTGTTAGTCTGCTTTAAAAACAAACTTTTATCAAAATCCAATTTTCATAAACTCCTCCGAGACTGTCGGGCCAATCAACACAAAAATCATCCACAGACTTTTCTGATCTAAAGTTAAAGGAACTCTGATTCATCAATATGTTTCAGTTTTATGACACAATTTATATTGAAATAGCTAATTTTCTGAGATGTCAACCTGAAAATCGGGACGTGTGTTCATTGGGTTTCACCTCTAGGGGGCGCTGCAGCTTTAAAAAGCATATATCTTGTGATCGGCAGCTTGCATTGGTACAAAAATCGCTTTGCGCGATCTCAGGTCATGACTC
>JAJHUR010119434.1:0-25424 GCA_027495735.1 Lutjanus campechanus
TTGGACAAACTGCACGAAATGCGCTGCCAGAGACGTTTCAGGGACTTTGAGTCATTCTGCACTGCAGATGCGTTAATTGCGTTAAAATTTTTAATCAGATTAATCATGATGATGGATTAATCCGCGTTAACGCGTTAATTGTGACAGCCCATATATATATATATATATATTTAAAGGCTTTTAAACTGTTTAAAGTTTAAAAGCGTGTCCAAGATTCACATCATCTCTGACAGATTTTTACAAAAACGTAATTTAATCAGGCATATAAAGGAATAAAGGGTTAGCTATACCCTAAGGACCCCTGTCTCACTTCCTGGTTTAAAAAAGTGGGAAAAGTGCTCAAACACTAGTAAACGTTCTTTCTTTTGTTTTGACAAATTATTTCAATAATATTTCTATCAGCTGTGTCTCAGAAATAACAAGTCAACTCTGTAGCCCTTCCATATCAAAGCTGAATAAGAATTATGGTTTAAAAATATGTATTAAAAGGTTTAATAGCAAGAGTTAGCAAAGAGTTTGATCTTTGAGGGGTAAAAATTAAACATAGTGAGTGATATATAATGTCTTATTAGTACTTAACTAATCAATCGCACAATTTGCTGTAATTAATCACGATTAATCCTTTTTTTCTTCTTAAGACTGAAGCTTATGATAAGGGATTACTGAAATGTAAAATCATGGAATTAATGTAGAATTAACATCAAGAAAGTATGTTTAAATTCAGTTTAGCAGCATCGTTTTAACTCGGAACACAGATCCCCTCCCTCTCTTCTGTTTTGCTCAGTTAGTGCAAACGATTGCAGATTCCATTCTTTATCTGTGATGCCTTATAGTCGTTGCTCGCAGAGGTCCAGCGGTCCCCTGTGAGAGCTGCATCCTTTGCTTGCTCAAGCATGTTCATCCTCTGTGCCCTCTCGCCCTCGTACACAGTTTGCGTGTGTGTGTGTTCTTGACACGTTGGTTCCTCTGGAGGGCAGATTATACGAGGTGTGTCCTGATGCAGTTGGTATGATTGCTCTCAGTCTGTTGTTTTCTGCTTTGTTATCTCGGCTGCAGTTTTGAGCTATATGATTACAAGCCCTCAGTGTTACACTCATACTTCTTTAGTGTTATCTTGTTGTTTTTTTTTAACTAGGAGTTTGTGAGTGACCTTTGCTTCTAGAGGCTATTATTTGAAATTTGCATGCCTTCATTTGAGAATCTAAAATGAATCAATACAATGGGGAAAATCTGTGAAAATCTTGGGTAAATGACTGGGATTGGGAGTTTAAAATATACCGTTTTCTCAAGGTTTTTATTGGCTCAGGCACAAAAACAGCTCATCAGTATGTCAACAAAAACCAAGACGGTAAATCTTGACTCTGAGCTGCGTTTGTTTGGTTTGGATCGGACCTGCTCTGGCTCAGGTATGACTGTGTTTGCTCTTAATGAGAACTACTGGCTTTATAAGGAGTCCAGCCTGGAGCTGCTCTATATTAAAACTGCATTACTCTGTTATGATTTGGCACTACGCTAAGAATATTGAACTGTACACTCACCGGCCACTTTATTAAATACAGCTGTTCAACTGCTCGTTAACGCAAATATCTAATCAGCCAATCACATGGCAGCAGCTCAGTGCACTTAGGCATGTAGGCATGGTCAAGACGACCTGTTGAAAAAGAGAAAATATCCAGTGAGCAGCAGTTCTGATAGAAAGGCAACAGTAACTCAAATAACCACTCGTTACAACCGAGGTATGCAGAAGACCATCTCTGAACACACAACACGTCGAACCTTGAAGCAAATCATTGGTTTCTTGAACATGACGATGAGTTCACTGTACTCCAGAAGCCTTCACAGTCACCAGATCTCAATCTAATACAGCACCTTTGGGATGTGGTGGAAAGGGAGATTTGCATCATGGATGTGCAGCAGACAAATCTGCAGCAACTGCGTGATGTTATCATGTCAGTATGGACCAAAATCTCTGAGGAATGTTTCCAGCACCTTGTTGAATCCATGCCACGAAGAATTAAGGCAGTTTTGAAGGAAAAAGGGGGTCCAAACCAGTACTAGCAAGGTGTACCTGATAAAGTGGCAGGTGAGTGTATCTGTCATGAACATGTTGAACTTGTTAATGTACTGAAAGGATGAAGGACGGAGCACAGAATAATTAGACTCTTCCTTTATGGAGCTGTATCCAACCTTTGTCTGTGTGATCAGGAACATTTATGAAAGAACATAATACAACCTTTTCATTCAGTATCAGCCTTCAGTGCACCTTGAATACTTATGCATGTACATATACAGTCAGGCTTGAGGAGTAACGGATTACATGGAATGAAATTAAGTGATCTGGATACAAGCAAAAATAACTGTATTCCATTATAGTCGCAGATAAAAAAAAAGATGTAATCAGATTACAGATACATGCAGTTAAAATGTAGATTATTAGTAGGATGACAATTTTATAATAACGAACAATTTACCACCATGCACAGTGCACACACAGCTGCCAATTCATTACCATGGTCTCTAGTGAAAAAATGCTTCACTGGGCGGAAATTTCACAATTTTTTGTCTTTAAGTCAGTCAATCAATAGATAAATTGCGCACAACAAAGGAACAGCTGGACAAACTAACAAACCTAATGTAAGGCAGGGTTCTCTTTGCTTTAGCTGTAAACTTACTTGTTACTGATTTAAACTACTGTGGATGAAGCAAGAGCACAGGGACAGCTTCATCTGTGTAACTCGATCCACTTTAATGTCCAAATCAAAACAGGACAACTGAACACTGACAATAGAAGTGGCATCTCACTGCTTACATATCACTGCCAATCTTACTCATCACTCACCTTACATGCACGTAAGGTGCACCATATTATATAGTTCCTAATCTAGATTAAGGAGCAAAACACAATATGTATACTGTATACAGAATTTAGCTACCATTAATTAAATTATGTAGATTCTAAATAAGAAACCTGAGAAAAATAAATCTTCACAAAAATAAATCTCATCTTACACTAATAACAAACAAAAAACACTTAGAGCTGCAACAAATAATCTATCATTAAATTAATCTGCATCTATTTTGACAATTGATTAATCATTTTTTGTCAGTCATTTTTTGTTTTAAAAAAAAAAGTCCAAAATTCTCTGATTTCAGCTTCTTAAATGTGAATATTTTCTGGTTTCTTTACTCCTCTCTGACAGTAAACTGAATATTTTTGAGTTGTGGACAAAACAGGACGTTGAGGATGTCATCTTGGAGTTTTCTGGAAGTTTTTTCACCACGTTCTATCATTTTATGGACCAAACAACTAATTGATTAATCATTACAGGAAAGACTAAGTATATCTCAGCCACTAAGATTAAGAGTTTAACAAGGCAAGGTAGTTTTTTTATTGAATAAACTACATTAGTTTCTTTGCATAAGCTGTGTCGCAATGAGACAATCTTTGGGGGGAAAAAGTATCATCATACTTTTTTAAACAGCGCATACCCTACCTAGTTTTCTATTGCTCCATCATACCATCGGTATATATTGTATTTCATATCAAAATTGACCAGCAAGGACCAACAACTGGTTTAACTAAAAATTAATATTAAAGCCAAAATGTATATAGGGAAGTTTGAAGGAGCTACCAGCTGCAGCATCTTCATGCACCACTATTACCACGGTTGTCTTGTTGGATTATTAATTAAAATGATTAACTTTTAAATGTCTTAATTAAGTCAGTAAACATCATTATTTCACCATAAAACACGAGCTGCTCAGATCAAGTACAGAACAGGGTTAGTCGTGTACTTTCTGCTGAGTTTGTCATAATGTCCCTTTAAAGCTGTGTGTGTGTGCGTGTGTGTATGCGTGTTTGAGATTTGATTACTGTGGCGATCCCTTAAATCCCTCCATAGTATTTTATGACTGCTGTCACAAAAAGATTTGCACGAGGACTTTCGCTTCTTAAATTGCTATTGAATTCCAAGCAGCTTTTAAAATTGTCATAAAAGTGTGGCCCTTAAAAGCTGCGAGGACGTGACAGGCCCGACTGGGAGGGCTAACGCGGCCTGACCCGACCGTCTTTATTGCGCCGCGCCGAACTGAAGGCTGAGCAGCCGTCGGAGGAATTTTTCTATGTGCCGTCCACACATGAGGAGGCTGTGGATGTGAGTTTAACGGTGCAGCAATACCCCAGACCCCATTAGAAGCTATTCAGTGTCAGATCAAGTTTAAGTGCTCTGGCCACTTACAGAGCAGGCAGACCATACAGTACATTAACTAAAGCTTTCTATGGCCGGGCTCCTGATGCTAACTGCTTGAGTCCCGAGCATTATACCTTCCATCGAAGCAACACTAAAAATAACTCTCCATACCTCGGTTTAGACAGAGCTCAGACACTTTGTCCAACTTGTAATGCTCAGCTGCTTGCTGAGCACACACAGGCTAGACTGTTGCAATGATTTCCAGGCTCCTCTCCACAGATAAATGCACCTTGCCTGGAGGCAAGATTAGTCATGGCCCTCTCATCTCTTAAGGCTGGTTAACCATTTAGCGCTGTAACCCCACTGGGCTCTCTGATAAACTAGGCCAACTTGTAAAGACATTTCAGTGGCATCGCAAATCTCCCAGTAACCGTGTGTAATGGCATTACGGAGCTCCAGCGGTGAACTGGTGCTGCACAAATGCGGAACGAACGCCGGGAAACAAAAAAGACACCTGAAGAGAGACGGTGGTGGTGACCAAAGGTTGATCTATAGAGGCCCGTCCCGCCAAGAAAAGAAACAAAATGGATGAAATGTGAAAACAGAAGAGGTAGAGTGCAGATCTCCACCAGGCAGCAGATGGTGAAGCACCTACTGCAATGCCACCACAATTGCCGGACGCAACCAGCGGATATTTACAAAGTTCCACCACCCACATAAACTGTCCTGAGCTGAAACAAGATTTCAAACTTAAGCACCTGAGGCCCCTAGTGGCCAGTTAAGAAGACTGAAAAGTCAGCTGTCAATGGTTGTATTAAACAGAGCAGTCAAAAAAATAGAATTACTCCCTTGCATCTGTATGTCTCCACCATCCAGTCAAGTTAGAGTTTACAATAAGTGTGTTAATTGAGTGTATTTTTCCTTTTTAGCAAGTTGTGTGATTCCAGTAAATAATTTGCAGATAGAAACAAGCTGTCTTCACTTAGAGACTATTTTTACAGGAGGACAGAAGACTGATAGAGAGCTGAACATTATGAGGTCACAGTGAAGCTGACTTTTAACCTTTTGGATATAAAACGTCACCTCATCATTTTATTCTGTTAGATATTTGTGGTTTGTTTGGTCACGTTGACCTTTGACCACCAAAATCTTATCAGTTCATCTTTTGAGTCCAAGTGACCATTTGTGTCAAAATGATTTAAATTAATTTCTTTAAGGCTTTTAATTACAGGACAGTGGAAGATGTGACAGGGAAGGTGGAGAGCGAGTGGGGGACATGCAGCAAAGGGCCATAGATGGGAGGTGAACCCATGGTCACTGCAGAGGACTCAAACCCTCAGTACATGGGACAAATGCTTTACCAGCTGTGCTACTAGGACGCCCTGTTTCAAGGCGTTCTTGAGATATCGCATTCACAAGAATGGAAAGATATGAAAACATAATGCCTCAGGTCACAAAAACATGAGGGCACGAAAGTGGTTTTAAAAACAGAGCATTCAAGGTTTTTTCATGAATTCTGAAGCACAAAGCTCCTTCAGCATACAGTCATGAATATGCACCGGAAAAAAAAAAAAAGGCTGATCGGTCCTGTAGTGTTTGAGATGAGCTGCGGACAAGCTGCAGTTACACTGATCATGCAGCCACCCCTCATCAAACCATGACATGATCCTCTCCTGGAGTTATAATGATGCTCAAGGTGGTGATAATCATGAAATACCATGTGATCTGAAGTCAATCAAATTTTTTTATGTGATGAGTCAAATCAACATTTTGATTAAGTATTATGCAATTTCAGAGATGATCAGAAAACACATTGTTGCAACAAAACAGAACAGAACAACAAACACAATAATGTGGAGGCAGCCTGCAATCAACCCATCTGGACTCAATGAGGTGAATTATCAGCCAGCTCTGCCTCCTTCAAGTGTGTCTTACACAGAAACAGTGGTGGTACTCAGATGAAGATTCTGTTATGAATCTATGCCTTTTAATGCATTTTACTTTGGAAATAATGTCAGAGCCAACATTAAGATGTAAATTAGATTTGAATCCAACACAAAATAAGTCACAAATATAGCCAATTTTGAAATGAGACTTTTTTCAGTTTAATTTCTTCTCACTGTACAAATTGTGCAGAGGAGCACAACTGCAGTGTTTTTCAATTTTTGCTCTAAATTACCCGACAAATTGAAAATATGTGATATGAGTTTAAATTAAATAGATATTTCTGTTTGGAATTATTAGGTTCTATCTGCGAAACATAAAAAGATAAAAAAGATTTTAAAGAAGTTTTCTCTTAATTTGTTTTAAAACATAAGTGTCAACGTGTATAAGGAAGTCAAATTAAATGATTTTTATGTTTTGTTTTATATCAGAAATGTTACATCTTATTTTGGGATGGAAAGGGAAGGGAAAAAATGATGAATTGAATCAGTATTTATGTTGCTAGTAAGACAAACAGACTATTTAATGATTTTTTTAGACTGAAAACTTGTTTCTCTTGTTTCACAATAAAAAACAAAAACAAAAAAACTTTAACTAAACTTTTATTGTGAAGGACAGCTGTACAAATGTCAAACAAGTTCAGTCTTTTTAAACCTTTTCAATCTTGCTGAGGAGCTTATTTTCATCGTTAGCTACCATGCTAGCCAGCTATTGCTAGCTTCCTAGTGTTAGTCTGGCAGCCAGGGTGGAAAATTGACTAAATAAAAGTGAATATCTACTAGTAACAAATAAATATTAAATTCAGCAGCTAAATCATTATTTTTTGTCTGAATCTACCAGCCATTTTACCAGTATTTGGAGGGCCCTTATTTCCCACCCTACTGGTAGCTAATGCTAACGTAACCATCCATCTTCAACTGCTTATTTGAAATCAGGTCGCAGTAACAGTTCCAACTAACGTAACATTACAAGAAAAGCATTAAACTGGTTCAGGGTTGTTCAAGTCTATAATTTTTATTCTAGTCACCTGGATCTATGCTTTAGTGCTTGTCTCTTCAATGTTGGCATTAGCTGCTACATCATTAGGAAGCTAGTGTTAGCTGGCTAACATGTTACCTGGCTAAGAATTAAAATAAAATCCTCAGAAAGATCTAAAATGATTTTAAGTGAATGAACTTCCCTGTTATTTGTGCTGCTGACTTTCACAAGACCATCAATCTAATCAAATCTAGTTCTTTAAGGTTCTTATAAACACCAGGAGTGACATTTTCTTATGTCTTTTCTGCGGCAACATGACAAAGAAGTAGAATCTTATTGGTCCTCTTGTCTGCCTACTAATTGGCTCACACATACACAAAAAGCCCAAATTGCACATGACCTAAAAAAGACACCTCACATGGTGTTAATAAGTGGTCACAGAATGAGAATATGTGATTAACCCAATTTTTACAAAAAATGTCAGGGAGAACCTTTTAATTCCAAGGTGACAATTTAGCAGAACGGTTGCCGAGCAACACACAGATGCAGAGGAACGCATGTTAAAAGATCGGGGTGATCATCAGAATATTTCCATTAACTGTGAACTTGTGTCACAGTGTAGAATAACCAGGCCACCCTGTAAGAAAAATGATATCACTGACTGTTGCCAGTGATGAACTTGGGATCTTTCAATAGACGCCAGGATCAGCTGATTGGTGGGTCACCGGTGTACCTGTTAATCCCCACATGAAGAGCAACATAAGAGCTGAAACCACAGCGTTCACCTCTCCAGTTTTTCACAGTGGCATAAAACTGATGGAGAGCTGCTTTTGCTCCACTTTGGTGATCGTTCAAAAATCAATAATCAGACCTGTCTCGGCACACAAAGCCTGAAAACAGCGAACAGCTTTGTTTCTTGAAGTTTCCAACTGTCATTAATTTCAGCGCGTCTCCTTTCTTTTTTATCTTCCTCCTCCATCCTCGCTCAGCCACTCATCTGCAGTTCGCGCAGCCAGTAAATCAACAACGATTCACAACCAAATCTGACATTTTGAAACTGTTTGTTCGGTGCAGTAACGCGCTCTTAGAAATAAGGGTTCCAAAAGGGCTAAGGTTCTACCCTGAACAGTCTGCTTTTGAAGAACGGGTTTGCCAAGGGTTCTTCATCCATCCATAGAACCCATTTGTACCATACTATAGTTTGTTCTAGATTTATGACTCTTAGAATATAAAAAGGCTCTAGGTAGAACCCCCTGCATGTGTTCTTGATAAAACCCTTGGAATATAAAAAAGCTTCCTGTTGAAACCTCCTTGGTGGGTTCTTGTTAGCACCCTTAGAGTTAGGGTTCCTTTGGGTTCTAGAACCACTACACCGTAGAGGGGTTCTCTGTAGAACCTCTCATAGGGGTTCTCTGGGTGAAACCTTTCACAGGTATAATCTTTTATTTATTTTAGGGTTCCAAGTGGAATCTTCACAGAAAGTTCTACCCGGAATCAACTAGGGCTTGTATGGAAGAGTGTTAGAGCCAGGCATAAAGAAAAAAAATGAAAGAATGACACCCCCCCACACACACACACCTTTTTGCATTTCAAAAATAAACTTGAAATTTCAAAATTAAAGTCAAACTTTTGAGAACATATGAAACTACTAACTTTAGTGCTCATGACTGCCTCTACAAAACGCCTTGTGTAGATGAATAAGGGAAGTTGCACTTCAGAAGCAGTTTTATTAACAAGGCTGCATAGACACGCGCCTGAACACAGTTACACACAGACACAGTTATTCTCAACATTTTGACTTTATTCTTGACATTTTGACTTTATTTTTGAAATGCAAAATTGAAAAAAAAAATCCTCTTCTGATTTAGTTTGACTACATTCTTAACTTTTCAACTTTATTTTCAAAATTTCAAGTTTGTTCTCTTCACATTTTGACTTTATTTTTGACATTTCAACCCTTTATGAGTTCTAGTTAGCACCTTTATTTTTTCGAGTGTCCTGATGTAATGTGGTCACAGGTGTGTGTTTATAGAGTATTTTACAATGGTTTGGAACGCAGCTCAGCCGGTTGTAACAGCAGAGAGGAACTATCCAGTTTATAACTCTAAATTGACGGCTCCTTTCAGTTAGACTGCTGCTGTTGAGCCGGCAGCTGTTGTCCTATGTCATTATCCTAATGGGTGATCGCAGAACAACCACTTTGATTCATGGCTGTCTATGCAGTCTGGATGCCTTGCTTGAGGGCACTTCATTAGTGTTTGCGTGTAGACGCAGAGTGTCGGGCTTCGATTTGAGTGTTTGGCTTCGAAGTGGTTTGTGTTTTTTTCTTTTTTTTTTTACATAACTTTCCTCATAAAAGTGGGAAAACAGTAAGTGATGGAACTCTTTCCAGCCTCGAGCATCCTCTTATGCCATGTGTCATTGCTACACACACACACACACACACACACACACAGAGAGAAACACTCCATCAGGGTGCACAAACCAAGCCCATCAGCTGAGATTGTGGTCTAATTCAAGTTGGCAGATAGGAGTCGGGATGAGAGCAACGAGTAATCAAGAAGACAGACGAGGAAGAGAGAGAAGAGGAGGTAAGTGCAGAGAGAGAGAGAGAGAGAGGGAGAGGGAGAGGGAGAGAGAGAGGGAGGGAGGGAGGGAGAGAGAGAGAGCAAACTCTAAAACATGAAAGTAGAGAAATGAGGATATTCAAGCCGACAGTCTCTGAGTCCACTCAGAGAGGGAAGAGAGAGATTGGAACAGAATTAGAAGCTCTTCATTTGCCAAAAAACTAGAAACGGTGCCGCTGCAGTGTGTGTGTGTGTGTGTGTGTGTGTGTGTGTGTGTGTGTGTGGGCTGTGACACAGGTTCACAGAGTCAGAGTGTGTACTGATGTTCTGCTTCAACAAGAACTTCACATACTGTAAACCATGACATGCTGTCAGCATATATTACATAAGCACTGTCAAACAGACGTAAATCATATAATACTGTAGGCTGATAAATGTTTAATCTGTGACTTGAATAAATTGTGATTCTTTAAGCGCATGTAGTGGCATATACAGTAATATCATATTCTGCCAATAATCATAATAATAATAATCAGTTTGGAAGTAAATGAATCAAATCCAGTGCTGTTACAATTATGGTTTATGCTTACTGGACTTGGCAAGTTCACACTTAAAAAAAGAGCTAGCTCAAAGATTAAGATGAACTAGTTCATTCACTTTTTTAAAATCTTGAAGTAAGTTCACAGTCCTGAAAATGAACTACTTTTCATTTCATTTGAAATAGGCCTAGAACTTCCTCCAACCGGGGACACTGGAGTCTATATAATGATATTTATTTTATTTGTAAAAATGTAAAATTACTTTTAACTCAGTTCCAAGAATGAAAATCTTTGGTTTTGCTTTGAATGCAGACGATGCCAGACGTCTAAAACAAATTCAAACCACATACAAAATAGATACCACAGCAGTAATGTGATTTATGAGGCACTCTTTAATGTGAGATTATTTGAGATGTATTATTTATTAGTCCACATATGTACGTTTCTTATATCAGCAGATGACTACTGTTTTTCAAATAGTTTGTGACTTATGAAGAAAATTGCCCCCGTTTCAAAATAATGAAATTTTACAAATGAGTTAGTGTGTAAGTCATTTTGAGAAAGTTTCTCATTATTTTGAGATGCTAACTTTATATCACGTCGACACTTCTGTCAGTATTCACACACACTCTCTCTCTCTCCGCTGCAATCACAGTTTTCTAATCAGCTGATGATGTAAGTACAGTTATCTCTCTCAGGAGTAAATGACACTCATGTTCATGTTCATTAACTGCAAACTGATTTCCTCAGTTCACCATTCAACAAAAATATGAGCACGTTCAATGTACGCCGCTCTTTTAGCGCGTTTATGTACAACACTGCTTGGCAAAGCAAATTAGTGGTATACAGAAACATTTTTGTAGGAGAAACAGAAACAAGAGGCGATGACATGTCCCACCCCTTTTTGCTTGTGACGCCTTAAAACAAGGCAATTTGAGGAAAGGCAGACGAATCTACAGTCGATACCTCCAAAAACTCTGCAACTCACACCAAAACTATCCAGATGGATAAACAGCACTACAGGCCAGAGGGAAAATATGTATTTTTGATTCTGAGTGGAAGTTGATTCAAACTGTGTGATCTTTAACGTTGTTTAGATGAGGCTGCAATGTGTTAGTGGAACAACTTAAGTTTAGAGTGGAAGTCAAGGTGGGCTTTTTAACTTTTGTGCAAATTTCATTATCAGTTTTGATGGAACACCTCACAGGTCTCCAACGACCTTCTGTGTTGTTTTGGGAATCATTCAACCATCTGTGAAGTCGTCCTGAGAAACTGTTTGGAAAAGGGCAGGTACTTTCAAAAAAAAAAAACAGTTGGCAGGCTGAATCATCTGTCTATCGCATCTAACATGGGCTATCTTTGAGCAGCCAGATCAACCAGCGGGGCCAGTCGGTAAATCAAACTCCTGCCGAAGCCAGAAGAGCAAAAACATCTTTTCCATGGAGAAAAGCCTTCAGTGTCATTTCTTGCTTTTCTGCTAATGCTATCACAGTATCTATGCTAATGTCTTCCATGCTTCCATGGATGCTTCTTGCTGTCGTCACACCTGAAATCACGCCCGTAACTGCCAATAGTCCCTCCTAGGACGCTGATTGGCTGCACCACTTTTGGTGAGGACGCAAACGGATAATTTGAAGCCTGGCGAGACGGCTTCTCGGGTGATCTTTCAAGGTAAGGAATCTTTGGCATTCGACTCGTTGAGGTATGAGGCCGTGTTGGAAAAGGTATAGGTAGACAAAACCGATCAGAAAAAAGCACACTTGACAACAGTGACCGCACAAATATCACAATTTTGTGTTGCAGAGTTTTGTTCATTTCATTTTTCATGCAATAACCTCTTAACCGCTTACACTGGGATCCACTGTCCTCGACCTCTTAACCACCAAGAAGTCTACTTTTATAGTTTTTGGACAACCATCAACATATCGTGTAACCTATAAATAATACATCTCATTCCTTACGTTGCACGGCAGCAGCACAGCACACAGTGTGTTTGCAGCTGAAGAAATGCGCAGAGGATAACGAGAGAGACATTAGAGAGTGAGTGGAGGAGAGAGGAGGGAGGGAGGAAAAAAAGCAGAGAAGCAGAGCGATGGAGAGAAAATAGACGTGGTGAGATGAAGAGAAAGAGACGCCTGGGGGGAAATGGAACGATAGGGAAGAAAAAGGCTTTAAGAGTGAAGGCTGAAGAAATGGAAAGGACAGGAGAGATGGGGGAGAGGATGTTTGAGATAAAGAGAAAACAAAGCTAGGGGAGAGATGGACAGATAGACAATATGAAACAGCAGCAGAGAGGAGGGAGGGGAGGAGGGAGAGCTGGGTCACGGAGAGAAAGGAGGGAGACAGTAAAGAGGAAGAGAGAGATGAGAGAAGCGAGTGAAGTGGAGGATGGAGGAGTGCAGTGATCAGTACTGGGCTGCAACCCCACTTAGTGACCAGGCTGAAAGCTTTCCACTTCAGCAGGCTGCTGGCTGCACGCCTGATACCACATACACTCACACACCGTGCACACACACTCTGTGACTGATGCCTACTTCAATACAGTCGCACAAACACACACACACACACACACACACGTACACCTTTTCACATCACAGACTGGCAGTTTAAAGCTGTGCTCGGAAAGATTTTTGGATAAAATCCCAGCTTTCTTATCAGTCCAAATCACAACATCAGGCTCCATCCATCCCATCCCCACTCATCCCGTACACCACACATTCCTCCTACACCCAAATTAAATCCTGCTATTGTACTATGTTCCCAAAGCTGATGAGTCAATACAGAGGAGTGCCAGGACTGTGGCAGGTTTCTAATGTTACCTTTCAGGAATTATGGTGATTGATGTATCTGCTGTTTGCCAGTACGCAGGCCTGTGAAGTGTGTTTTACTGTAGGCATCAACTGGGCTCGCTAAGCTGCATTACTTTCCATATTTAGTCGAGTTCAACTCAGAATACCCTGAAGTTTGTGGAAGCCATACCTTAAAAAAGCATGCACTCTAAAGCGTTCCTCAGCTTGTCCCCTTCTTGGTTCCAGATTATAAAAATTCAACTTGTAACCCTTTCAGAGAGTTCTGCCTACCTTGAACCCAACATTAGGGGTTATACCTAGAACTAACTGTGAAAGGTTTCCACTCAGAACCCCCTGTAAGAGGTTCCAAAGGAGAACTGCTCTATGGTGTAACGGTTTCACCCAGAACCCTCTCTAGGGGTTCTATCCATCTGTCTTTCCACCTTCCAAAGATAGTAAGACAAACCCACCCAGGGGGTTCTACCAAGAACCCTTTATTATTCCAAGGGTTTTATCCAAAACCCACCCAAGGGTTTTATCAAGACCCATTTTATATTCCAAAGGTTGTATCTAGAACCCCATGGAAGAACGAATAAAAGAAAGTCAAAGATAGTTTGAATTATTTATGAACTCTTTCGTCAATGGTTCTTTGGTTGAAAAAGGTTCTAAATAGAACCCGTAGTATTACAAAGAACCCCTGACAAACACCTTCTTCAAAAAAGGGTTCTTCAGAAGCAAAGTGTCCATTAAGTTCAGGCCTTCAGGAAGAACACTTTTGGAACCCTTATTCCTAAGAATATAGCAGATGGCATTTATGATCACCACCTGACTGACATGTAATAATTTACAACTATGCTGGGTTCCTACGCAGTCTGGAAAAGTACGGGAAAAAGAATCCAGGTCTGGATAAGTATGGAAAAAAGAAAAGAATGTATAATACAACTTTGTGGAATTGGTCCAAACCATTCAAAAAAAAAAAAGTTTTTCAAACTAGGAATGAACCGTGGTTCAGTTTGATCTGGAACAATACCACCTCCTTCCATACCATGGATCTGCTGTTTGGTCTGAACCGATGTCCAAGGGGGGTTTCATACCCGCAATTTTTGTTCAGACTGGGAAGTCCAAACATCTAGTCCAAATGAGGCAGTTCTGAAAGGGCCCTACGAAAGAAGGGATTTATCAACTGTCACATAGCTTAAGAGTTGGTGGAGATCACAAACAGAGCTAAAACAAGGGTAAATATTCATCAGGTGGACATAGAAACACCACCACTCCAAATGAGTCCTCATTCTGTTCAGTGACTGCTCAATATGCAAACAGGACACTGTTTGCAAATATGTTATATTAAGTTTATAAGGTGATATGTAAGTGTTGTGTTCACAGCTCGGGGCGCTGCCCTCAAGTAGCAGTCTTGAACAACTAATGATTTTGGTTAATGTGAAGCATCCATTTTTGTTTGTTTTTTCACTGTGTTATGACATATCAGAGCATCTAAAAAAAAACAGCAGTGACTACAGTTTGGACATTGATGTGAATAATATTTACTAGTCTGAAACTGGCAATTATGCAACTCCAGTATAACATGATGCAGTAGATTAACCCCAGCAGTCTTGATTAAACGCTGTACTGGACGATTCTGTAGTTATTACAGATAAAGGATGAGTGGGCCTGATAAAGAATGTGCTCCCACTCTTTCTAAATCCTCCCACCAAGTTTGAATGTCTGTCAAAGAGACTGTTTTCATGGCACTGCAACAACCAGCTCAAGCAGGATTTGCCATTTCCTCGACTATCAAAATCTCTTTGCTTGCCTGTGTGGTATTTTGATGCTCAGTGCAGAGTGCATGGTGCACAGGTGGGAGGAGAGGAACAAACTGGTGGGAGGTTCATTCACAAGAGAGCTGTTGGCATTTCGGTGGGAACTGGGTCTTAGCCTACTGACACAGAGACGTTGCAGGTACGTCGCCTCAATGTAACTTTTGCAACTTGTTCCATGACAGGATTGTCTTATGTAACACTGTAGCGACCTACTGATACCGATACTGTGTTGTCACCAGCACATTATTTTAAACACGACAGGTATATTGTCCTAATGTGTCCACTACTTTCTGGGGATGGTGTGATAATGTCCCTTTATATTGCTGGGATTTTGCACGCAGTGTCCCTTCCAAAACGGAGAAGTTGCAGGAACATCACTGCAACATTTTGTTTCAAGTGTAATGTCGCAAGAACGTGGCTGCAACGCCACGTTTTAAGTATAATGTTGCAGAAACGTCATAGCAACGTAATGTTTTAGGTGTGACGTTGTCGGAATGTTGCTGCAACATTACTTTTTAAGTGTACTGTTCCAGGAACATTGCTGCAATGTCACATTTTAGGAGTGATGTTGCAGGAATGTTGCTGCAACATTTTGCTTTACGTGTAACGTTGCAAGAATGTCACTGCAACATAACATTTTAAGTGTGACATTGCAGGAACGTCGCTGCAATGGAACATTTTAAGCACAACGTTGCAGAGACATTGTTGCAACATTACATTTCACGTGTAACATTGCAGGAATATTGCTGCAACATTACGTTTTACGTGTAATGTTGCAGGAATGTCACTGAAACATAACGTTTTAAGTGTGACGTTGTAGGAACGTTGTTGCAATGTTACTTATTAAGTGTAATGTTGCGACGTTCCTGCAAACACCATCTGGCGTGTCAGGTTAGTCTGAAACCAACAGTCAGCATTGACTTCTTAACTTACGTAATGTAGGCTACGTAAGTTACGTAGCATACAGAGCCTACATTACGTTATTTAGTTTTGTTTCATACATTAACTTCTGTAACTAAGATACTCATTTTAACCCAAACCATTTGTTGAGTCATAGTCGTCATCCATCACTGTGACTGGCTCAGACGTGTCAGAGTGATGAGAGCAGTGAAGTGATTGGCTGTCCGCCCTTTTGCACTTTGCGCTGCTGCAAACACCAAAATCAAAATATCATGAGACGCCCACACAGTCAGGGGGCCCCGAAGCCCTACTGGTCCACACTTGTCATTGTCTTCGAAAAAAAAGGTTTTTGGGAAGCAAAATTGTTATGTAATTTAAATATAAATGCACATTATCATTGCAAAGCTTGGAGTGACAGTTATTCTACAGAGGCAGTAAAAACTACCAGAGGGTCATTTAAGGCCCTGAACTAATCAATACGTTGCCCTTTGCACAGCAGTGTATCATTATCACACATAACAAGACTTTCTCCAGACTTCCCTCAGTTCAAGACAGATTGATTGGGTTATTGTTCAGTGTAAAGAGATCGTGTCCTCTTCCACTTCTGTGGAGTCACTTGGTAACATTTTGTCTTTGCTTCCAGTGACGACTGAACTAAACTTTGACAACTGTACAACTGAAGTTGTGTATAAAAAGTTTGGCTAGCATGATCATGCCGTTAATGATTACTGTCTCCAGGACAAACTGCCCACTGGGGGCATCAATCGAAGCAGATACATGTCCTTCTCAATGGCCTCTGAACTTACAGATTATTGGATGGAGTATATGAAAAACAGTGGTGCTAATGCTACAAATAGGAGTCTTTTATTGCATGTTTCGTGTTCTGTATCCATCCAAGAGTTGTACTGTTGGTTGTGAACCCATAAATAAATGTAGGTTTGTACTTTCAGTCCTGCTTAGTTCTTTTTTTCACCAGCTTGATTTTGGGTTTTGTTGATTTTCCACTAGAATTTGTTTTTGTTTTTTGTTTTTTTACTGAATCCAAGGAGTGGAACCAGTTGGCAGCTTGGTTGGGCTGGAATCTTTTGGAACTGAACTGACATTTTGATAGATGCCACTCTGCCAATTTAAGAGAGAAGAGAATGTGAAACTTTGAAGTAATTCCACTGGCAATGACTGTGGCCATGGGTGAAGAGCGAAATGTGCCTGTTAAAGGTGCCGTGTGAAGATTTCTTGTAAACAAACAAAAAAAAAGATATATTCACATTCAGTTTTACTCATCAGAACACATTATGTGTATCCTTGAGGTCTGTCAAAAATGTTGAGTGCATTTCTGTCCTTGTAAAACATTTCCAAACGCTGGATTTTCAAGTATTTTAAATGGTGTATTGTTTACATGCATGTTTACTAGCTTGCAGCCTTCTTCTTCTGTCTCATAACTCTTTTGTGCCTACTTCATTTTAAATTTTAAACAGTGCTGCTTGAGCCTGCAGGGGTTTTGCAAGAGCCTGTGGTGGTCTTATGACTTATTGTGGAATATGTGCAAAATTTGTAATGTTCCACTCATATCATTACTAAAGGCAGCTATATGTGTGCAGCATCTTAGTCCGAGACAAATTTCCCTACGGGTACAATAAAGCATATCGTATCGTATATCTCTTTGCTGGCACACAGTTGATCATTGCAGTAGTGTAAAACCATTTGCAGGGCTGCATATTAGTGTTGTTCTCATACAGATACCCGTATTGGAAATGCCTCTGATACAGCCTTAAGTGCTGGATCTGGTATCACAGGTGCGCAAGTCTATATAGCAATCCAAGAAAAATCGGAAGAAAAACGTGCATGTTGGTCAAAGTCAGTTTATTGTTAAGGAGCCCCCCCGTAGTAAGTACGACAGGAGAAGCATAAGGAGCGAGAAAGTCCACATCTGGAAAAGGTGGGGTTTTTATTTATTTATTATCATTTCAACCCCAACTACTATGTTTTCCTAATCCTAAACAAGTAGTTTTTTTTGCCTAAACCTTTCCAAACTGCGACCATTTTATACACTGTAAATCACGTGTAGTGTCACGTGACCTACGTAACTTAGGTAAGGTCCAGTAAGCCTGTTGCTGCTGGTACTCTCCACTGGTAATATGTTGTTTTAGGAATAAATGACAATCAACCTATTCTAGTGTTTAGGTTTGAGGATGTGTTGCTTAATTTGTGACCATGTGACTTCCCAGCAGCATCCTGTGTGCCAATTTTCTTTTACCTGAGCCTTGCCATACAATAATAGTAATCATATCACGTCCATAAAGGATTAGCAGTATACATCAGAATGGGTAATGGGAAGGAAAAACGGTATTTGCGTATTTTTACTGTGTATCACATCACGTCATGTGCATGAGATAAACAACACAGGGAACCTCTTATAGGCAAACAGCCCCAAAACACCACTAGAAATCTAAAACTCACTAAAGGGAACTTTTAACTTTGAAAGAAGTTTTTCTACATCTGCAGTTCTAATTTTTTAGTCCAATTTATTATACTGAGGAATAGTCTGTGCTTATCATATGATGAATGTCATCTTTTCTGTTGACTTTGAGTCAGTGGTAATGAGTGGAGCTGGCGGAGAGGGCCTTTGCCCTACAGTGGTGCTGTAGCCTGACTAATTGTTCTATTTATATGGGGCAGAACTGTGGACTGCTTAATTTCGAGTGATTCTAACAAATAGTGAGACAGCTTGTTAGAAATGTTGGAAGAATTCAGAAGGGAAGCCATCTGGTCCTGATGATGTTACTGGGCATCTGTTTGAGTGCTATATTGAATTCATGTTGTGTTAAAGGACCAGTGTGTGGAGCTTGTAGATTTGCAAACACCTCATTTCACTCTTAACCCTTCAAAAAATGTAGGAGAACCCATGGTGGCTGTGAAACACATGAAAAAGCCTCTCTTGAGAGCCAGTGTCTGGTTTCTCTGCTCCCTCTGTAGATATAAAGGGCTCATTCTATTGTAACAAAAACACAATGTTTCTTATTTTCAGGTGATTATACGCTAATGAAAAGATACTTACAGTTAAATTCTGCCAACAACTGCCTTTGATGGTTGTCTAGTATCTCTACATTTTGCTTTTCATGGCAAGTTTATTTTAATATTAACCCCTGCCAAGTGTAAGCCTGGAGGGATCATGGGAATGCTCCCACGTATGAATGCGTGATCAATAGTCCTGCATCTTGCCTGGAGCTAATCTTGCATACTCGCGGACAAATCAGCCTAATTTTTTGGTGCACATGCATGACTGTATGCTGAATGACCTCTGGGATTCACTGTTCTTGAGAAACATTTTTTAAAATAAAAATAATACACTTGATACTTATCAAATTCCTTCAAAGTTGAAGGGCAACATTTGCCTTACAGCTGGATTTGCGAAATCATGAGAGGTATCCGTTTGTGTCCGCACCAAAAGTGGTGTGACCTGCCAGCGTCCTAGGAGGGACTGCTAACAGCTACGGCTTAACTTTAGGTGTGACGGCAGTGAGGAGCATCCACAGAAGTGTTGATCTGATTGGTTGAAGTTCGCCCGTGCTAGACGCGTTAGACAGATGGTTCATCCAGCCAAGTGTTTTTGAAAGTCCCTGCCCTTTTCCAGACACTTTCTAAGGACAGCTTCCCAGATGGTTCTGTGTGCCAAACCATCTGGCGTGTAAGGTTAAGTCAATATAGTGGTAAGTTCCATATTAAATTGCTACAAAGTCTTCACTGCATACATTATACATCACATGGATGTAAACTGCAACCTGACTGGTTGACAGAGTCATACAACTGTGATGCAGTAATTCTATTTTTTGGTTGCTCTGTTTTATATGACCATTGACTTCGCACTCTTCTTATCCAGCCACTAGGGGTCGCAAGTGATCAACAACTGCTTCAGTTTGAAATCTGGTTTCAGAGGGAGAACGTGTGTGAGGGTCATGTTAATGTTGGCATAACTTTGCAAATCTCTGCTGGTTGCATCTGGCAGTTGTGGTGGCTTTGCAGTAGGTGCTTCACCGTCTGTTGCCTGGCGGGGATCTGAACTCTATTTCTTGAAATGAAAACACTCAGTAATGTCATTAGAGACACTTCAGACCAACCTGACATCCATCTAGACTTCACCCTTTGTATGTTCAGCCCAGACTGTGTTGACAGTCGGTATCAAAAGTTCCTTCCAGCTGGAAAACATGCGGGTATAAAAGATGAACAGCTCAAGAGTCAAATGTAATAATCAGCCTTTGAGAACGCCAGTGCTTTGTTGTGTCTAACATTACTCCTTTTGTGCACTGTGAAAGCAATCCCACAGCACAAATAAGCAACAAAAGGTCTTCATACCAGAAAGTGAACACTGGCAGACATTTCTTTGAAAAGAATGTCAAGCTTTAATTTTAACGTGTGATTGACAAGGCCTGTGCTATTGAGGTGGCAGCACACAAGAAAAATAATGTGCAAGGACACATCGTTGTGTTCAGGGCTTTGCAGACTGCACTGAAGAAGCTGACTCCTGCAGGTCCTTATAAACATATAAGCAAGGTTTTCACTGAATAGCCTTTTCAAAAAGTCGGTTCTTTATCGGTTACATGAATGATGCTTTGAACTCTATAGCATGGTGCACATTCTGTCTTTGTAGCTTCTTGCACACACACAAACATCCATGAGTTGATCGTGTGTGTGCAGCCCACAAAGAGCCCATCAAAGCCCTCACAGCTGATCAATAAACCTGTGGAAAATCGTTGGCTGGTGGGCTAATTATCACCCTTGAATATAGTCGATGTATTGCTCTGGCTGAGCATTAATCACCTTTGTTTATACACATGTTCAGCTCTGCGTCAGACATATATCCATTATCAGTGTCAGATCCATGCTGTTCTTAGCAGCGGTATTGGATCGTTCTCAGAGGCTCCAGGGAGCTTTTTGCAGCAGATATCTGTGAGGAAGACTGTACAGATCATGTACACTACATGTACTGTATGATGTCCTCTTTGATTAATTCTCTCACTTAACCTTTGAGCTCTTCTCTTATGTTCTCAGTGAAGCCTTAAAGGTGTGGGATTTACAGATTTTTACAGATATTATACATGTCATTGTGTTCAGGATTTTTTGGGAGGACTTGAATCATGGCTTGGTGACGTGCTGGAGCCATGTTCCCCCAACACTATAGATTGATCTAGCGACCGCTCTTTGTGTTCTGCCATCTAGCAGTGTCATTGCTGTGGCAGTACGTTGCGTTCATCACTCTCGGTGTCTTCTGGTTGTGTCTAGAAATTTGTGAGACTCTTGCAAGATTTTTCATGGTTTTGGTCAAAGTGTTCACTCTCACAAGATCTTGTGGGTCTGGGTAATTGGGTTGTTGACATTAAACGGTGGCCCCCAGTAACTGATGAAAGTGCCTTTGAGGATGTTCTTCAAATTTTACACAGTAGTTAAATGTTGGTTGAGACAACAGCCAGAAATGGATAATGGAGAAGAGAAAAAAATGGACCACCTCCGCCACATTTAAGGGATGAAGTGCTGTGTAATATATATAAAAAATGTCTAAATGTCTAAGCAACACTCTTCATGAAGTAAAGGTTATGAGTATTTTGCTTTCCGTTTTTTCCAAGTTTGACACGACCGGACACCACGTAGGCATGATATTTACTCACCAAGACAGTTCCATGGTACAGTTGCACGGCCCTCACACTTTCACAACCAGCCATGCCCCTCTCCTCAGATCAAAGATGCTGTGGCCACCCTGTGAAATGGGAGGAGGGGAGGGGGGGATTATTTATCACTCGGCAACATGAAACATGGTTTACACAGCGTTATTCACCCTGATGGGTTTGCCCTCCACGGTGAGGTGGACGTCTTTAATTTTCACAGGCTGTCTCGTCCATTACAGGGTGGGAATGGAATCATGCAGGCGCTGATCTATTGTTACCCACCACACCCCCGCCCTCACCCGTCACCTACTTAAGAGACCAAAAGCACAAACTGGTGTTGAAGACTGAAATTAGTCCTGAAACAAAAAGACAAAAACAGAGTTTTCTTTGTCTTTATGCAGGAGAAAAACACCTAGGTTACACGTGATTGTAAAGACAAACTCTCACACATATCTCATATAGGTCTGAAGAACAAAAAAGGTTGCAGTTGAGTGTGTTTTGTCTAATGAGACAGGGTGTGTTTGTGATAGAGGCGCTAACAATGTGTCGCGCTGCTCAGCAGACACCCACTCACATCCAGCCTCTCCATCTCTGACACTGTGTGAATGTGATTAAAAACCTCTTCCTGGTAGATGGCTGCCTCCCCCGGTCCCCTGCCTGCTTCAGCCAGCAGTCTTCTATCTGCATGCGAGCATTACCATACAACAGGGCTGAGGTTTGACGAACTGAACTTACAGTACACATCTCGGTGAGTGCCATTTGAAGGTGGTGTACAGAGCTCATAAATAACCCTTAGCACGCGAAGGGTTGAGAAGTAATCAGAGGAGAAAAAAAAAAACCTGGCTGTGCTTGTCTTTTTCTGTAGAAGTCTGTACCGTATGTATCGGAGTCCTCATTTACACCTGACAAGTGCCAAGTGATCTGTTTTGGCTGCCAAATCATTAACAGCACAGATAAAGAACACATGTGGTTTCTTTACTTTACATTGTTAGGGTAAATTCCCAACACAGGGTTGGGAGAGTTACTTGTATTCTGATACAGTTACTAATTACCAGGGATTCATATTTTTCCTGAAATTCTATTTTTTCTATCCTGGGAAAAGAGGTCGGGAAATAATTTTCCTGTCACTTCCTGTTTTATTTTGTAGTATAAGTTTTCCCTTGTGTGTCTTTGTTGTTTTTACTTCCTGTCTTTGTCTGTTTTCCCGCCTTTTTTTGATCACTGATTATTTTCACCTGCTCTGACTGCCCTCACCTGTGTCTCGTTATCCTCCCTCTCCCTGGTGTATTTAAGCCTTTGTGTCCCCTTCCTCAGTGTCGGTTAGTACTTGTTACATGTTACTAGTCTTGTCTGTGTCTTGTGAATCCTGCTTCCTTGTGATTTTGCTCTTGTTCCTTGTGTTTTTTGCCCTTGTTGGATTTATTTTGATTTCTTTTCCCTGGACTTTGATTTTTTGCATTTCCTGGATCCTGTTGCCTTCACCTTCGCCTCAATAAGTTTTTTGTGTTGCATTTTTCCCTGCCTTGTTTTAAGACTTGCTGTTGCCTCTCTTTGTTGTAGTTGTTTTTGGATCTTTTTGGTTTTCATTAAACTTCACTGAACTGCTCCAGTCTCCCTGTCTGCATTTGGGTCCTAACCTGAAAACCCCTGTAAAACTCGTGACAATAACTTCAGCTAAGCCCTGGTCATTTCAAGCAAGAAGAAGAATTACCCATGTATGTGTTCCTAACCTGACCTTTTTTGTGTATTATTCTGATCATTATTAAGGCAAAAGAAACACAATTTATGTCCATCAACATTAGAATTAATATGAGCTGAACTTTGTTACATCTGCTGCTCGACTGCGACTGCCAGAATTATGAAAGTTTATTGTCTGTGATTTGTCTTCTGAGAATAACGGCCTCATGAAAGTGATATTTTACAAACCTTCATTATATAAACTAATGAAATTTGTCAAAGCAAGTGATTAAATGTTTTCTAAGCCATTCTATTAAACTAAATATTCTACAGCTGCTCCGCTGGTGTCGAGGCTGCAAGCGCAAGCTACCTGCAACAGATGAATTCAGTGAGTCAACCGTAATAACTACAATATTCATGTAATCACAACAGGTCAGCCTCCAACAGAATGAATTTGATGGTCCAAAAGGTGTTACCGTACTACCTACAATAGAGACTGTTACGGCCCACCCTGAGGTGGCCTGACTGGGGTGAACAACAATCCACAATAGCTTGTTTCCACATGATGTCACAGCACTGCGTCGCTGTGGCACGAAATGCAGATGGAGGGCAGGAAGTATTTTTTTTCCTGAAGAAGCAGTCCAACAAACTGCATAATGCCCATGTTTTGCATCGTTTACAGTTGTTCAAATTGGTCCAACTTAGAAACAACGAAAAGTTTTTATTGAGTGCCTTAAGTTGTAGTTCACAAAGGCGAAAAATTTAAGAAGTCGACCGAAAAAACGCCGTAAAAAGTGGATTTTGGGGGTGGAAGTTTAGCTCAGTTGGTAGAGCATCCGCCGAATAAGAATCCTGCTCCCGCCTCGCAAGCGTTACAGAAGTTTTTGCTGTCGTACCACCAGACTACAGACTAGCTTCTCTCCCAAGGCTGTGAGACTCCTCAACATCACTCGAAAATATATACTCTTTTGTGTACAGAACAGCCTTGTGTGTAAATGAATCATGAGCCTTGAACATTTACTCAAGTACAGCTTTGAAGTACTTGTACTTGACCATGTTCTGCTACTTTCTTCTTGTAACTTCAAACAAAACTTGAGAGCTTGAGTTACCACTTACTACAGGGGATACAGCTGAGATGAACCAGGTTTACATCAGGTTTATTTCCATGTAGGTTTTCACATGCAAGGAATTTGCCTTGAACTCAGAATCATGAATGTAAAATAGAAATTTACAATGAAAAATAAAGAAAGAATATGAAAAATACGTATGTTTAAAAGGAAAGGTACTCTAAGATCTTGGTGGACTCAGAAACACACAAACTATTTGAAACACTCCCCAAGCTTTCCTCTTCATCGGTCCTGGAAGAATGGCAGATTGCAGCCAATCACCTTTTTAGCAGACTGAATGACACGCTGCAGCGCGTCCTTGTCCTTGGCAGTGGCGGAAGCGTACCAGATGGTGACGGAGGAGGTGAGGATGGACTCAAGTGCACCGTCATTGACTTTCGTCATTGACTTTGGCAGGTTGAACTTCTTCAGCTGCCGTGGGAAGAACATCCTCTGCTGCTTCTTCCTGTTAAACATCACCCACTCGAGGTCCTGGCTGATGATGGGGCCCAGGATGCAGAAGGACAATGACAGTCTCGACTGGGGAGTCACGCAGGGCGATGGGGGCGTGTGGAGCCGAGCTCCTTCTGAAATCCACTTCCCTCTCCACTGTCTTTAGAGCAGTAGTTCTCAAACTTTTTCTGACACACCCCCCAATTCAGAAGCCGAAAATAGTTCATGCCTCACACCTGACAGTTTTTCACCAATCATTACCGATAATTGGGGAAGCAACAAATTAAAAAAAAAAAGATCCAGGTGGAATTTTAGTGTCAGTGGTGTATGAATTTGCAGGTTTTGCCATGAAACAGGAAGTTGCTGTAACTTCAGTGTACATGGTCCAATCTGTCCCAAACTTTACATGTTTGATAAGAGTCCCGGCCTGAACACATCTACATGACAATGATATGTTATAGTCATAGCGCCACCTTCTGGCAACAGGAGGACCAGATCCAACTCAAGTGTAGTTAGAAAGGCCTTAGTATTTAGGGCCCGAGCACCATCCAGTGCGAGGACCCTATTGAAACCGTTAGGATTATTATTATTCTTCTTCTTCTTCTTCTTCTTCTTCTTCTTCTTCTTCTTATTTTTCTCCCAAAAGTAAATCGCTTATTTGGAGGCCTAAACATATTTCAAACTTGTTCAATTTTTGCAGGCGGATCAGTCCCGGCGAAAAATTACGTATTTTAAGGGTCTCGCAAATGGGCAGGGCGAAATGGCTCTATAGCGCCATCTAAAGGGTAGCCCCAACAGCACGTATTA
>JAJHUR010119435.1:0-26142 GCA_027495735.1 Lutjanus campechanus
TATAAGAGACAGGTGTGTGTGTGTGTGTGTGTGTGTGTGTGTGTGTGTGTGTGTGTGTGTGTGTGTCTGTGTGTCTGTGTGTGTGTGTGTGTAGGGGGGATCAGAGATTGTGTGTAATTTTCTGTGTGTGTGGGTATGTGCATTCCTGCATTCGTACTTTTTTGAGCTTCCATGCATGCCTTTCAGCAGTGTGTGTGTGTGTATATGTGCGTGCGTGTGTGTGCGTGTGTGTGTGTGCGGGTGTGCGTGCATGTGTGTGTGTGTGTGCGTGTGTGTGTGTGTGTGTGTGTGCGCGGGTGTGCGTGCATGTGTGTGTTTGTGTGTGTGTGTGTCATCTAATCCCATGAAAGACCCTGTGTGATCAGAGGTTCAGACGTGGTGCTTAGAGGAGCTGGTGGTGCTGACTGGTTTAAGACTGGACTTCACACATTTTAATATCCCTCCACTTAGCCTGATTACCCTCAATTAGCTGCTTGCCCTGTGCATTCGTGCGTATGTGTGTGTGTGTGGCAGGCTAGTTCAGCTGCATGAAAATTGTTTTGCTTATTTGCCAGAATTAATGGATGAATTTAATTATTTATGAATTAGATTAAAGTTATTTATGAATGAACTAATGAGTCAGTCTGCCCAAACAGCTTGTTCTAGCTGATTTTCTTCTCCCGCTCTGTCTGAGTGACCTCTGTCTCTGTTGTCTTTGCCAGTCAGAGCATCAGACTCTCTCCTACGGCCAGACAGAGTGTGGGAAGGGGAAATGTCCCTATGATCCGTTCCAGAAAACAGCCTCCGCTGTGGTTGGTAAGGCGACCTTCTGTTTCCTCAAACCACAACTCAAATGAACAATGAATAATAAGTTATCATCAAATCAGCTATTACTTGTCTGTGAGGTTTTAGCTAAGTGTGGATGACCAGTTTTAGAAGAGAGATAGTAAATGCAGATTCATTTGTAAGATTATTTATTTATTTATTTATTTAATCAAATAGGCCATCTTGTTGCAACCATGACCAAAACCTTTCCTAAAATGTACCAATAACTTAACCACAGCCAACCAGGAAATTTCTGAATTAGTTACGTTATGTCTCGATGAGAGTATCGTGAGTTTGCCTTGGAAGTCTTGAAAAGTTGCTCTTCATCACATATCTTAAAACAAACCATTGTGAGAATATGTTTGAATGGACCTACATTTCATATTCTTAAATCAGTGGGTTTAAAACCATTCTGTGTTACCTAAGAATACCTAAACCTGTTGTTATTCTTTGTAGATGGAGAGCTGTATGCTGGGATCACCTCAGATTTCATGAGCCGGGATTCCGCCTTCTTCCGTAGTCTCGGCAGCCGTCACGTCATCCGCACAGAGCAATACGACTCCACCTGGCTGCAGGGTAAGTGCAAGAAGACATTAAAAGGGACCAAAAGAAAGTAAAAAACACCTTATGGTTTTTTTTTTTTTAAAAGGGCCTAATATGGTGCCACGGCAGAAGTCTGTTCATGTGCTGAGTTTAAGCACTAGAAGAGGTCCTTTGAGAAATCAACAAATATTGTAATTTCACTTTTTCTCATTTTCCGTCCAGAAAATAAAACAACAATACATACAGTTAGTATACTAGTTAGGATTTGTCTTGGTTGCCTTCTTCGTTACGTGTTCGTGGTTGCCCATCTAGACTAAACTGTGAGTCATGGTGTGCAGAAACATGTGGCACAGCTGGCTAACAGCTAATATGGTAACAGTTCAGTTTCCGCTGGCTCAATTGTCCAATAAAAACACATCAGTGACATTTAAAATCTGAATCAAACAGCACCTCAGTACATGTCTTCAGTAAACTGTTTCTACATCTCTCTCTCAAGTTTCTCTTTGGCATCACATCATTTGATTGATATAAATGAATACATTTAACAATTATCTTTTTATTTAACTCTTGCTTTGTAAACTGAATATTCTCAACTCCAGTAAACTGATTGTCGTTTGCTCTAAATAAATATATCTAAAACCATCTCCTGCACGCCCTGGTGGTGTTTTATCAGGACAGTCTGTCGACGTCTGCCGCTGATAACAACAAGATACATGTTGACTCTCTTTGCTATTTGTAAACTCAGTCATTCCTCCATCATCCCATTGCTCTATCACTATTCCTTGTATACTGTTACATGCATAATACGTGCATATCAGCAGAAGTGGATTGCGTTACAACTGATTTACCTTTCGTTCTCTCTCCATCTTTCTCTCTCTCCAGATGCCCAGTTTGTGCGGGTAGCGCCACTGTCTGAAACTGATAACCCAGAAGATGATAAGGTCTACGTGTTCTTCACTGAGCGTGCTCAGGAGGCAGAGGGGGCTGCAGGGAAGGTGCTCTACTCCAGAGTGGCACGTGTGTGCAAGGTATGGGGTGTGCTCGTTAGAAAAGATAGAGACCAGGTTTGTGTGCGTGTGTGCACGCGCTCCTATCGGAAAGTGCAGTTTACATAAACATGTGTTTGTCTGAACAGGTAGAGTATGTACGTGTTGGTCAGCGTGTGTGTCTGCACTTGCTGAGGTGTGTGTTGCGTAAAAAGCATCTATGTTTCTGCTGACTCTGACAGATATGACATCCGACATCTGCGTATGGGGGACTGTTTATGTTTGTCACTATCACTGTGTTTTCTGCTCCACTGTGATACACTGTCAATGTTTGGACTGCCCCTTTATGTGGATATGTGTAAACATGCACGTCTGTGTGTTCAGGAGTTACATAAAATTTGGAATATGAAAATCAATCAGTCATCACATCTTGAGGCCTGCAACAATTAATCAATCAGTTAATGATTGACAGACACATTGGTAACTATTTGAATAATTGATGAAAACTTCAAGTACATTTTCATGTTTAAAAAAAACTCTGAAATTGAATGGTTCTAGCTTCTCCAATGTGAAGATTTGTTGCTTTTACTAGTATTACATCATAGAAAATTTGATATCTTTGGATTTTTGGACTGTCGAGCGAACAAAAAAAAAAAGCTATTTGAATGAGTAACTTTGGGCTCTGGGAAATTTTTCTAGCGATTGCAACTTTATCCCTTTTTACTCAAACATTTCATAAAAAGCTTCGTATGTATTTCTATGCATTCCTGTTATGAGATACTGTAGAAATAAACATAAACCAGTCACATTTATAGTTTTGCATTCTTTGAATTACTTCAAAGTAAGTTGTGTTTGTGAGGATTAGAGAGTCAATTCAAGTCAGTATTATTTATCTAGCACCAAATCATAACAGAAATTATCTCAGGGCACTTTTCCTATAGAGCAGCTCTCGACCATACTCTTTAGAATATTACTTTAAGAGATCTACTAATTCCCACCATGAGAAAGCACTTGGCAGCAGTGACAAGGAAAAACTCTGATAATATTTATTTATTTGTTTGTTTGTTTGTTTATCTTTTTGTTTAGAATGACATCGGAGGCCAGAGGAGTTTAGTCAATAAGTGGAGTACCTTCCAGAAGGCTCGTATGGTGTGCTCAGTCCCAGGACCAGACGGCCTACAGACACACTTTGACCAGCTGCGTGAGTACACAGCAGCATCATATGACAGACACATTACATGCACAGTAAAACTAATCATATCAGACGAGCCTCAACCACTGGTCACATCAGCAACTGGAGTTCTGCCACTGAACGCTTCATAAAAGAGGTAGTGAGTTCAGGCACTCTGCTGTGTGTGTGTGTGTGTGTGTGTGTGTGTGTGTGTGTGTGTGTGTGTGTGTGTGTGTGTGTGTGTGTCTGTGTGTGTGTCTGTGTCTGTGAGTGTGATACACAAAGAGGTGGAACGTTTTCCTTGAATATTGTAAGGTGATGGACAGTTCACAGACTAAAGAAACTTAGAAGTGTTCAACCACAGCTTCAGTATGTGAGTGTGTGTGTGTGTGTGTGCATGGCTCCACTGTTACCACGGTGATCAACAGCCCTGTCGGTCACCTTGGGTTCGTCTTCATGCCTCAGCCTTGGTAACCACGGCAACTGGCCTCAACATTCAGTTGCTGTGGGTTTATTCATTATCGAGGATTCGCGCCAGTGTCCGCCGCTTTGCTGTGTGTGTGTGTGTGTGTGTGTGTGTGTGTGTGTGCGTGCGTGCGTGCGTGTGTGTGTGTGTGTCTGTGTGTCTGTGTGTGTGTGTGTGTCTGCAGCAGCAGGTCTATGTAGGCATGAGTCTTTGATATGTATTTTGAGAGAATTAGGATGTTAGCCTCTGTTCAGTCTCCATGTATTTGCACATGTACAAGTCTCTGAGATTCTGGGAAACAGAGGCACACAGAATATTCAGGATATAGTACTTCTTTCTGCTGTCTCTCTGTAGCAAAATGAATGAACAGCTTCTAGTCAGAAAAGAACAGCATTGTTACAAGTGAGGTTATCATTTTCAGTAAAAAAAAAAATCTTTCACTTCCTTAAAACTCACCTAGCAGAGGATGGTTTACAGCCACTGCCCTCCAGTTTATGGGTCAAGCACGCTTCTGCTGCACCACTCCAGTGTCAAATACTCCAGATGGGACTTGAACCCACAATCCCTGACTTAGGAGGCCAGTGCCTTATCCATTAGGTCATTGTGGCTTCTGTCATAAACTTGACAGAAGAGATACAAATCTAGACAATGTAGAGAGAGACATGAACAACGGGACAAACATGACAACATGAGACAAAAGCAGTGATGTAGCACAGGGATGTGTGTAATTAGTTGACTACACAAATAAACGTTGCCACCCTTGCTAGTCAGCAACAGAAATATTAGGTGGTTAAACTATTTATCAATATTTTACTCATGTATAATGTCAGATAACTTTTGTCTCTAAGATGTTGTGCAGCCGCCCAATGCTTGTCAGGGCTCCGTCACCGTCAGACAGACGTATGCCCCACTGGCCCACCCAACCCGGGGTGTTTTTATCAGCAAAGTGGGTCAGATGACAGCTTGTAAAAACCAATACGGCTTGGCAGTGTTTTGATGTAGAAAACGGAAATAATGTTGAATGTAGGCTGTAACAGAATAAACTCAACTGGAGCAACATGTGACCACATTAAGCACAGACCTGGACATTAACCTGCTGCTGCTAACACTGCTAATGTTAGCCACACTGTGCAGCAGGCTGCAGCTAATGTCAGCTCAGAGTAAACAATGTTGTTAACCTGTCGACACTGTGATCCTTTTTCGGTCTTAAAAGTTGAAGCATTTAATGAGTTGTTGTCATGTTTTGTAGGTTAATGTGCAGTGTTC
Organism: Lutjanus campechanus; assembly: GCA_027495735.1. Classification (NCBI taxonomy): domain Eukaryota; kingdom Metazoa; phylum Chordata; class Actinopteri; order Lutjaniformes; family Lutjanidae; genus Lutjanus; species Lutjanus campechanus. The sequence goes on from JAJHUR010119435.1 coordinate 5,237, forward strand.
GTATTGAACGGTGCAAAGTGCCACATTTCATTAGCATTTAAATCACAATTTGGCAATTGTAGACTTTGATTAATGACTTCAAATGACATACAAACAATATTATTTCAGACAGTGTTTAACATGATCAATTACTAAGTTGAGCTCATTTTTAATTGCTTTCTGAATGTTCTAAATCAAATTTTGCATTTATTCAACAGGGAAATTAGTAGCCAGGAACATCACTAATGAAGTGTAGGAACAATGTTAGTGCTCAGCAGTCTTTGTCTTTTGTCTTTGTCTTTGTCTGCAGCACAGACTGTTTTCACATGCACTGTGGTGTGCACGCACGGACCCTCGCTGCCATGCCATGGCCAGATGATGACATTGATGCTTTGTTCAGACTGTCAACCCAAATCCATTTTTTGGCATATCCAGAATGTATCTAGGTTGATGTTAGGAAGTCTGGAAAGCAAATAAAACACATGATTTGAATCGTTTGGAATGTGGTTCCAATCAGATTTTTACAGATGCGTCTCAGTCTAGACCCTCGGGATGCTCAAATAGCATTTCAAACTGTCTTTTGCATTGCTTGCAATGCTACACACAATGCGTCACGCAACGACAGCGTCTTATGTAGAGTGATGGAGGTGCATCAGAGCAGCTGACTTCCAAATTCTGATTTGGACTTTGTGGGAATTTTGCGATCCAATTTGTTTTTGGAGTTTAACCAGGACAAGACCCTAAAAGGCTGGATATGTTAGTCTGGTCCATCCACCTCTAGGTTATGTGCCACCGTGCTACTCTGCTGTCAAACACCCCACATGAGAATCAAATCTACAATCCCTGGCTTAGGAGGCCAGTGCCTTATCCATTAGGCCACTGGGGCGTCAGTGTAAGCCCTCTGAGACATGCAGAAAGACAATACTGAAACAGAGGATGAGCATTTCACTGACAGGAATGTTTTCTTATCTCAGATGTTTTTGTAAATAGAAGACGCTCAGGGTAAACGACGTGACTCCTCTGTTTGCTGACAGCACTCAAACATACAGGCACCATTTGTGTGAACATAAACATTAAGTTAACACACACAGTCAATCATAAACTCATAAACTCTTTTTTTCATATGGTCAAATCTTATGCACCCCCGATTAAAAAACATTTGAATGCAAACACACAGGAGGTGAATTGCATATTTTGTGAACACACACACACACACGCACACACACACAGGAAGCTTTTGAACTGTTACACACATACTCGAGCCTCAGCCTGTCTGTGTACACAAGACAGTTTGGACTTGTCGGGAGCATAAACATTTCTACCCAGCATGCCTGCGGCCATGTTTTACACATCTGATAAGGGTCCATACAGATTTGTTTGTGAATACGCTTTAGCACACACACTCACAAGGACACACACACCCAGGCAAAACCACAAACCCATATACAGGAGAATAACCCATCATGTTAAGAATGCTGTCAGTGTTGTGTTTATGCCACGCTTCACCACACAGAAACACTACAGATCCCATAAACCCTTGACAGTCTGCGGGACCTTCATGGCAGCAGAGCAGTGGATACCACCTGGCTGTGTGTGTGTGTGTGTGTGTGTGTGTGTGTGTGTGTGTGTGTGTGTGTGTGTGTGTGTGTGTGTGTGTGTGTGTGTGTGTTAAAGGCTCATAGTAATTTAATTTTTCTGAATTTTAAGGGTGTTGAGTTACAGAAAACATGAAGGAGATCAATCACCTAAGCTCAAATGAAACGCAAGGTACCAAGTTGTGTGTGTGTGTGTGTGTGTGTGTGTGTGTGTGTGTGTGTGTGTGTGTGTGTTCACAAAGTACGCAAAAAGGCACAAAAAGCAGCAGTGTTTGGGTTCAGCTCCTGTCTGCTGTGACACTGTTGCTGTTTTTACAGGTGAAAAGGATTTGATATGATGTGGGACAAATCCATCTTAAACTGCACTAACTAACCAGCTTAACAACAAATAACAATAAATTCATTTCAACCTGTGATTACAAGTATTGCTATATTAAACACTAACCTTTGCAAAACTACTTCTCATAACTAATCCCAGCTAATGCCAATACTATGAATGTTGATTTTTTATTTATAGAGCACTTTTCAAAATTCACATTACAAAGTGCTTCACAAAGGCAACAAAATAAAACAGACAGATTCAAAACTCAGACAACATTTAAAACAGATAAAATAAAATGTTACAGTGCAAAATAGGAAGGTTAAAACATTTTAAGAGCTCTCCGATAGAAGTATGTTTTAAGAAGACATTTAAAGGAGATCACTGACTCAGCTGACCTAATTTCCTCGGGCAGATTGTTCCAAAGACTTGGGGCCCTGACTGAAAAGGCCTTGTCCCCTTTAGTTTTCAGCCGGGCTGTGTGGTTGTCCTGTGAATAGGAGCATCAGATCAGATTAAAATATTGTGTTTTTTCATTAGATTTCCAGGACTTGTAAATAATTCTTTCCTTCAGTGTATTCTTGTAGCTGTTGACTCACATATTTGATGAAGTTATTGGGCGCCTCATAGAGGGCTTTGTTTTGAGCAGAGCGTCTGGATCTGTGATAGCCTGACTCATGGCACAAGCTTGTTTTGAGCTTATTGTTCAGTTGTTATGTGTCTGTAGTTGTAGAAGCTGCTTCACTTTTATTAGGCTCACTCTCAACACATGTGGTTCGTGTCACTTGTTGTATAAAATTGTAAGTCAAGCTTCACTGAACCACAATTATTCAGAATCCAACCAGTCAAGTGGAAGTGGTTCGTGGAGGAGAGACGTTCTTCCTGCTGCCCATTCAAGCTAAAATAGCCGAGTCCAGCCTCACAGGAAAGGATTCACTGCTGTTTTCCCTGTTGTGGTTGTTGTTGTTATTGTGGAGGAGAGTCATGCTATGAGGTTTTGGAGCTGGAGACAGACCGATCTCTGTGGCTGGACTCAGTGTCATGACACTGGGGACACTGAGGTATTTTCAGGCATTTTCGTCATCTATTTCTGTCTGTGTGAGAGAGATTCAATGTTCCAGACGGAAGACAGCACCCATATCCTTGTCACTATGTCACCCACCAATGCTGAAAAGCAATTGAAGGATGGAAGCAAAGAAGAAAGTAAAGAGGAGAAGGAAAGAGTATTTATGTTTGGAAGGACGTCACTGGAGCCGTCTGGGAGTGTACTAAAGGATGAGTGCTAATTACAGTAAATGAGGACTGTCATCTTCACAACTCCTCAGTATGATGAGGTGAAGCGTGGAGCTAAATTAACTTTTTTGTCCACCAGCCAAATTGCTAATGTTCAAATTTTATTGTTTTTTTTTGTTTTGGGTTTTTTTTTTGTCTGGTGAATGAAGCAAATCTCTCAGCCACTCGCATATTTTACGAGCATTTGGCTGGTGGCTGGTGCTTATTTTGTGCCCTGGGTAAAGTCTGTGAGGGCCAGAAAGAAAGAATTTGGGGGGGAATTTTTGAAGGAGCATTGAGGAAGAAGGAAGGATGGCAAAAGATGAGGATTACAGACGGGCTTTAGAGAAAATCACCAACCAACTCAGACAGACATTTACCCTCAGACTGTTTAAATGCATTTACAGCCTTAAATTAGTTGGTAAATACAGATGTGATAAATGTACCTGCAAATTAGATTGAAGTGCTACAACAAATAAATCAACCTCAGAGTTTTTCAACACAGCAAAAAATACCTATCTCAACAAATCTTTAGGTATATTTTTAGGTTTTTAGGTTCATTCAGTAATGTTTGATAATGTCCATATATACCCAGTTTTCCATGGAAAACTGGACAAATGCACAAATGCTCTAATACTCTTACTATGGACCCTACAACCATGATGGATAGAGGCTAAACTTTATAGACAACATTTTTTATTCAAAGCTACTTTTGAGCTGTTTCACTCCAAGATTGAACATTTCTTTGATTCACTTGTGTCTTCTTTGGGGCTGTTTAGTATTATGGGATAATAGAGAGAAACCAAAAGGGTCAAAAAAGAGAGTGCAGAGGTAGATAATGTCTCATTCCATATATGAACTATTACATGTATGACTGAGCCACCAGGACGCCCAACCCTGTCAGATTAATTTGACGAATGTGTTTCCTTTCCACTATTTACTGCTTAATTACCTCATCAACAAAAACACTTTCTATTTAAAGTGGGTATGAAAACATGTTTTGTGATACTGAGGAAAATTAATCATGTTTTGACGCCTCCATTGAGCCTTTCTAATCCATCAAACTTTGTGTGAAAATACTTGGTTGGATGCCCAGTTTATCAGAAGGAGAAACAGAGGAGAAAGTTGGAAGGGGGAAGAATAGGGAGGAGAGAAGCTGCTGGTCAGAAGGGGAGGGGGATTAGAATGAGGGTGAGAGAAAAAAGAAAAAAGGAGGACAAGTAGGAAGAGGGTAGAGGTTATAGTACGAGGTGTTGACCAGATGAGAGAAAAATGAAGGAGGAGAGGATGGAGGAGAAGGAGGAGGAGAAGAAGGCAAGGAAAATAGAGGCAGAGGAGAGAAGATGAGTAGTTATTGCCCTAATGCTGTGAAAGAGAAGCTGGATTAGGCAATAAAAATAAAAAACAAAAATAAATTTGGCTTTAGAGAAGAAAAAGTAAATAAAGTGAGAGGCAAGAGGATGAAGTGGATGATGAAGAAAATATGGAGGAGAGAAAAGGGAAGTTGTTGCTCAGGAAGAAACAAAAAGGGAGAAAAAGAGAATATGTCAGATGTGGCTGGTATTTAAAGGTTATTTAAGACTTAGCCATGCGTCTGGTACTGCCTCCCCTAATCCACCAGTTCCCCATTCCCCTTGAGCTACAGTGGCCTGAAAGTGACACAAGGGAAGTCACATTTTTACTCTATAAAGAGGAATAAGATGGCCAATTAGTATGGAAATCTAGAGGGCATTTTGAAAGACCCAAAGACTCTCACTGAGAGTCTTTGGCAGCACTTTTGAAACTGTTGAAATTTTCTGTCAAGAGTTCTGATGCTACCAAGGAAGAGGTAAAAAAAAAAAATCTTTTAATGGCATTATAGGTAGAAAGAAGCAGAGGAGAAGGACAAAATTAGAGGGAAGAGAAGATGTACCAGGAAATACTACAACCCAGACAAAAGGCATTTTTCCTCAAAGGACACAGAGGGGATGAGTGAGGTGAAGTGAAGCTAAAAGGGTGTGAGGGATGATGGGAGGGAGACAGGGTGAAAGAGAAGGAGGGGAATGGGGTTAATAGGGAAGGATGGAGCAGATAGTGAGGTGGGGAGTGAGGGGGAGGGAAGAGAAAACAACAAGGACCAGATGCTGAGGAAACTCAGGATTTTATTAGGAGATGCAGAGAGCAGGAGGTATAGACTTTTACACATTTTTCAATGTAAAGCATATTTTTAACAGTGAGAGCCCACTTAAAGTAAATAATTGGTTTAGTGCCATATTATTTCTGGCTGGATTCCCAGTCTTTTAAAGGTATTAAAAGAAGAATTTACAATAATGATTTTTGCCTGTATGTAGAAAGCATTCTCAAATTAACATCATAAAATGTCCTTCCAAAAGGCTAGGGCTGCAGCTAAAGATTACTTTTATTATCGATTTATCTGCCTACATATTATTTTCACAAAAATTCTCATCACAATTTTGCAGAGGCCAAACCCCAAAGACTTTTCATTTACTATCAGGAATCCTTACATTTAAGAAGCTGGAACCAAACGGGAATCTTTGCTTGAAAAATGGTTGCCGATTAATTTTCTTGTGATCCATTAATTAACTAATCGTTGCAGCTATATAGAATTGTCATTGAGATAGCTGAACACAAGTGTTTTTGCAGACTCAATTTCAGCTTGAAAAAAAACAAGGTGTCCAGACAATGAAATTAACACCAAGGGAGAAATGTCCTTTATTGCCACCTTGGAAGAGTAGACATCTTCCAAATGGATCTCTCAGTCTGGACATAAATGTTGAAATTGAGAGAGACATCAAGTTGAGGATAACAGCCATGGCTGGAGGGGGAAAAAATGTGTCACACAGAAAAAAAGGTGGAGCAGCTGAAGGAATAGGGCCAGTTGCTGAAGGGGTTAAAGAACCAGACAAGATGGAGAGCCTATGGAGGGCTATTATTGGCAAATTGCTGTAAGATGGCGAGGAGGAAATAAAGACAGCGAGTGGACAGAAAATGACAAGAGGCGGAGGGAGGTGGATGTTGGCATTCAGGGTGGCAGGACAGGGGTGGGGGTGGGGGACAGCAGCAGAGAAATGAAGAGGATAGGGGTGTTAGCCTGGGGGGCTACGGCCAGACAATTAGGCGGAGGAGGAGGAAGATAGGGGCTGCGGCTGCAGGTCTGCGGGCTAGACAAGACTATCTACCCTCAGGGGAACACAGCCGCTTTTTGTTTAGAGAAGAAGACACAAGAACAATCCTCCGGAGAAAATAGGCCAGACAGACAGATGGATGAGGAGATGGAGGGATGGAGAGATAGCGGGAGGGAGGAATGGACATGGGTAGGGATGGCGAAAGTGAGAAACAAAGAGAATGAGAGATGTCCACAGGGATCCTGGGACATCCAGGTGGATTTGAGCAGAAATTGCAGGCAGAGTGGAGGGATGAGCACCTGATGAACAGATAAGGAGGCAGAAAGAAGAAGAAGAGGAGAAGATTCGGAGGGAGACAAAGGAAAGCGGCTTAGAACGAGGGATTATTGTTAGTGTTAGATGGTGGCCAGCTGTCTGACAGTGAAAGAGAGAGAAGATTTGGTTAAAAAGATAATAAGGGTGAAAAGAAAAGAAATGAAGATGTTTCCGACAACTGCAACATGATTAAAATGCTCTATGTGACATATTTTATAACTTCAAACATTCACCTTGACTCACCCGGTCAGAAAATTGTGTCGACAGGAGCAGATTGCCCACATATTTTCTGTCCTCAGTGTTTGTGATGAATGTGTGTGTGTGTGTGTGTTTTGCTTCCCCTCCTCTGTTAAAGATTAATGACATTAAAGTCACTACAGTTTAATAAATCAAACAGACGAGAGAGATGTCGAAGCAAGGCGGAACGCCGCGAAATCAGTCATGATTTAAACTTGTCACGCAGCGATAAGAGTGAATTTTTTGCCAAGCTGAGCTGTAAATAACTGAGACGTCTTCTTCTTCAAAGACTGGCAAAGAAAAATGTTGTTCTGGCTGTGTCTTCCAAAGTTTAACTATGTTTTCATGTGAATACACATTGAGGTGCTGAGAAGAAAGAGAGTCTGACTAACTTTCAAGCAGAAGGCAGAGATTCTGAGTTTTTCCCTACAGGGGTTTAAAGTTTGTATTAAGTTTAGGCAGTACTTTTTCAATATTGAACTTACTATATTAACTTTTACATGCCATGTGGCTCCTTTCTACTTGCTTTAAAACTCAACACTTTGTTATACACAGTAAATTGAGATTTTCCTTTTCCTTGCCAGCAAGTGGTATACATGTTCTTGTATTTTTTGCCATGCTAGAGACATGGCTTTATGGATGGCAGTGTCAGTCTGTCAGTCAATCATTCAATCAATGGATGTTAATCCACTTTATTCGAGATAGAAATGTCTAATAAATATTGAATATATTGCCATGAAATTTGCTACAGACATCCATGGTGCCCACAGGATGAATCCTCTGGCACCAACAGTTAGCTGAAGATTATTTACTTATTTAGCAAAATATCTCGACAAATGCTGGAAAGACTGCCATGAAATTTTGTGCAGACATTAATGCCTTTCTATTTTTATGCCTTTAGATCTCCTCACTTACCAATCATCTGGGGATTTCTAAATGCAAGGTAGTTGCTTGGATGGCGGAGTACAGCAGCTAACAAACCTATGCCTTCAACATTTTTTTCAAGGACACACATTACTGTTAAAGAGCCGCCCTTAATACTTTTCTGCAGTGCAGGTTTTTTAAGCTCTCTAATTGTTTCCACCCAGTTTGAACAACAAAAACTGGGAGACTGTCCTCAGTCTCCATTGAGCATTTAGAGACTTACTTGTGAGTCTGTTGTTTTCTGACCAGACACCTGATAAACTAATGACGTTCCCATCAGACTCAGCTGTTCATTGTGTTTAGTGCTAGCAGAAGTTAACATGTTCAGACACTGAGCCATTAAGATAGTAGTGAACATGGTAAACACTGTAACTGCCAAACATTAGCATTATCATTGCATTACCATTGTGAGCAGATTAGCATTTAGCTCACAGCTTTGAACGAAACACTTCTGTGCACTTTTAAACAGAGCTTCTTATTCAAAAGTCAAGTGTGTAAGATGTTTCGGGGATTTATTGGCAGAATACAGCAGAGATGGAATATAATTAGTATGTTTGTATATAAAAAGGGCATAGGTCCTCTTCCACAGAGGCCGCATGTTTCTACAGTAGCCCAGAAAAGACAAACCAAAACACTGGTTGTAGATACAGCTTTTCGTTTTGTGTGAGTTTCATGCCCATGCACTTGGAAGGGGAGAGTGCGACGGTGTTTGCAATCTGCAAGCTCGCAACTCGATGTCCTACACACTGGTTCTTTAACCTAAAGTTACTTCAGCCCAGAATAACTTGATTCAATAGATTTGTCTTGCTGTAAGTTACTCTGCATAAGTGCTATACATTGCGTAACCCAGATATAAAAAGAAAGAACTTGCTTCACTTTTCAACCAAATTAAGTCATTCTTTCCGTCTTGATGTCTTTTGACCAGCAAAAGATGAACTCAGGGTATGCCTCTCATATATTTATGCCTGCTAAGGTCTCAGTTTACTGTAACAGATATCTGTCTAAACTGGCTCCTACTTGTTTTCTTGTTTCCTTGTTCAGAACTGCACAGGGAGGTTTATTTACCATTCCACAGCTCGAACATGTGCCCTGCAGACAAACTGCACCAACACTTTGTTGTTAACGTGTCCAAATATGGCTCTGACCACCTCTGTAGATGTGATTTGGATGATTAGTGGTTGAATGCATATTTGGCAGCACAAATTGATTCTATCTGTTTGCTCTATCTGATCCCAATTCGATCACCCAGTAAACATGTTCCCACCGGGTTTAAAGAGAGTCTGTCTTTCATCTTCACTGAAATGGCTTCCACCAGACTTGCTGTGTGGCCATAAAACTCAGCTTGGCAGGTTTAGATGTAAATCATCCAATGCCCTTTTGACTCATCCCTTCCTTGAAAAGAACTTTGAGCTGCTTTGGATGAAAATGCCAAACAGAATATATATCATACAGAGCAATAAAGCAAAATTGCCATAAAAAAACTTTAAGACAGGTAGAAGGTTTTGATTAATGAAAGGAGTTGATGAGAGAGGGGCCTTCTTTAGAAGTTAGAAATGATAAGAAAAGTGGACAGGAGGTAGAAAAAAGATGGAGGGAAGATATACAGTATGGATAAAATATAGTAAGCAGTGATTGAGGACAGGAACAGAAGTAAAGGCAGAGTTATCTGCACAAAGGAGACATCTGCATTGTAATTTAGAAGCAGGAAGAGAAAAAAAGGAAAACTTAATAATGAAGGAGTGATATATTAAATAAGGGATGGTGGGAGGAGGCAGTGTGTACGCTGCAGGCTGCTGACTACCCATAGTCCTCTCTGCTCTGCCCTGAGGTGCCTGCCGATGTGTGTGTATGCTTTGGTCCCTGCAGTTTTACATTTTGGTGTGTGTTGGTGCATGCATGTGGCCATACAGGCTTTTAATTCTCTTTGTTTGATGTGTATGTGCTCCTGAATCTGTGACTGTGTGTGGCAAGTGTTTGTGTGTGTGTGTGTGTGTGTGCGTGTGTGTGCATGTGCATGTCTGTGTGTGTGTGTGTGTGTGTGTGTATGATGAGATGAGATTAGACTTCCTGCAGGGCTGTAGTTCCGTGGAGGCCACCTGAAGCAGCAGGAACGATGGGAATGTGAGAACAGTGATACGCTTCGCTGTCTTCGTCACCACAACATCTCTGCCTCATCGTGGGAAGAAGAAACGAGAGGAGAGGAGAGTAGAATAAAGGCAGAGACATGTAGAGCACATCCAAACCTTGTTTTGAACTTCCATTATTGCTACAAAAATTGCCAAACTCTTTTTATCTCAACATCAACCTGTGCACTTTCCGGGTAAAACCTTTTGAAAGAGTTTTTGAGACTTTTAGGAGACTTTTATTAGTCCCACCGTACCCCGGGAGTCGAGTCAAGTCATGTATTTATAGATTATCACAGCATGATGCCACACAGAAAACAAAGGGCTCTGTTCTCTACCGTTGTGATATGATGATAAAAACATTCCCAACTCTTATCTGAGACAAAAGTACAAAACAGAAAATCTTTGAGTTATGATTTAAATAAACAGTGAAAGACCTGTGCGGTGACAGCAGACAACTGAATTATACAAAAATGAGAAACACTAGAAATGTGGGCACAAAAATATTGAAAATGTGATGAACTGTGTGGAATATAAATTAAAAATCAGACATTTCAATAACATTTATCAGTTTTTTAACACAAAAACTCAACTCACAATTCCATCACAGTTTGACAAAGTTGGACCAGTGTTGTCTGATGTGAGATACTGAGGAAAAAATGTTGACCTGTGTTGCAACTATGGACTATTTGACCAATCAGTGGGTTTTATAAAGATGACTGGATAATGTCACTTAGTTTAGAAGGGGAGGAGTCAGGAAAACTGCACCACACCCTGTTTAGTCTTCTTTAGAAAAGTACAGTTATGTATTAGAGATGCAGCAATCTGATATTCTGTGTCTGTGTCAGTATCACTCAAAAGAATGACTGAATTTGATATCGTACAATCCATAACGTCAAACCAGTGTTTCCCAAACCTTCTTCTGGGGACCCACTTTTTGAAAATGACAAACCATTGAGACCAATTTCACAATAGCCCTTACCAATACATCTTGGTTCATCTGTGCATAAATAAACATTCCTGACCTTTTTTTACTGCCATCGTCTTATATTATCTTGATGTATGTTATTGAAAACATACACACATGTTTAATACTTTATAAATGAAAAATAAATGTGTTTAAGATGACCTAACAGGCCATCTCATTGTTTTTTATTCTCTCTCATCAGGAAAACAATATAGGACATTTTAGCCAGCCTCATAAATGAGACCAAATAAGTGCATTTAGGCAGACTTAACAGGCTCTCATGTATGCAGTTTGAATGGTGTTGACCAGTTAAAAATGCTGATAAAGGTTCTGTGTGTGAAAATGTTTAAATAAAAAGATGCAGCAGTATTGCATAGCTGAGCTGTATGCATTTCTTCTTTCATGAAGGCAGAATATTTGTTTCACAGTTTGAACATAATGTTTTTGAGATGGATTAGTTCAGCAAAGTGCATCCATAAGTATTATTAACAATATAGGTTTTTAAGGAAGGAAAAAAGACCACCACATTATGTTGTATCGGAAATGAAAAATGGTATTGAGCCATCCTTATTACATATGTTAAAATATTTGTTAATTTCGTTTGTTTGTGGATTTGTGAATTAGAGACTTTTTGAAGACACTTTATGGTCTCCTGAATCCTGCCATCTGTTTGTTTGTTTTTCTGTTCTCCTGTCAATCTGTTCATTAATGTTTCCATCTCTTTGTGACATGCTTCATTTCCACTGTAATTTGGCATTTTAAAAATCGCAGCAATTAGCTGAAGGAGAGAAACTGCAGTATGTGGATTATATGGAACAGCGGTTCTCTTCATTTATTTGCTTTTGGTGTTTGTATCCATCAACATGAGTTATAAGCCAGTTCATTTTGATGGACTTGCATTGAATGAATGATGAATTACAAGATAAAAAACAAAATTTAGGGACGCACTTACCGTAGCGCTAATATATTGAGGCACTAGTGGTCAAAAACTCTGCTGGATACCTTTAATTAAACATTTGTGCGATGTAAAATTTGTAGTACATTAATTTTGCTGGTGTCATAGTCGATTAATTCTGACCTGCAGTCCAGGATGTTGCTGTTGTGCCAAAGGGAATTAGTATCATTTATCAAAGCTGCAATGCAAACATCAGACAGTTTGTGTTTGATGTATCTTGTTCTAAATAAAAACATCCCCACTGAGCCAATTAGTGTGATTTCTGAAGAGCGCCATTAAAAATAAATCTGTATCCTCTTTAAGTTCAGTCAAATTTGGGCCAGTGTTGTGCAAAATATCAGGTTTTAAAGACAGACAGATGGAAAGAGCGAAAATCCACACTCCACCTGATTGCTCTGCGTGTGGGACCATCGTCGCTGCAGCACCAGAGAGAGAAAGACGTATCATATGTTGTGATCCGCTGTGTTTGAGATGAAGAGTGAAGACTGAGGCGTGGCGTGAGTGTGTGTGTGTGTGACAGCAGGTGTTGTTCTCCTGTGGCGGGCTCGGCACTCAGCTCTCCCACTGTGGCTGGTTATTAATGGCTACAGATTCATTACAAGCAGCCAGTCAGCCATGCTGCCAGCACGCCTGACGCTATTAGTCACACAGTCACACTGATTGATGCACACACGCACACAAACACACATACACTTTACTCAGACTTGTGCATACTAATCAAAACTTCTCCAGTTATTCAGTCACTCATATGACTTTTACTCAGGTGTAACTAACGTTTTATCTCTTTGTCTCCTTCCCCTCCTTTTCCTGATCGTCCTCTCCTTTCCTTGTTCTCACAATCCAGAAGACATCTTTATCCTCCGCGGTAAAGATAAGAAGAACCCTCTCATCTACGGCCTGTTTACAACTTCAAGGTATGTACCTCTGTATAGCAGAAAACACATGAATATACTGTATTAACTTTCAGTGGTGCTATTCTAATCTGTGCACCCATGTTTAAGTGGGTGGTGATAGTTTGGAAGCACTGGGAGTGTCTTGAATTTCCACTGGGTGGACAGTTTTTGTTTCTACAGAAATTCCTCATAGCGAGACAGAAATGCACTGAGTCATTGGTATTGATTAACAATCCCTGTAGATATATTTAGGCTCAGCTATTTTGTGCCAGAGTACTTTACAGACAGCAAAAACTTTCTTTCCTTTGAGTATCACGTGAACAAAAAAACAAAAGAAAAAGTAGATGTTTCCTTATTAGTTTACTTTGAATAAAATCACACTTTGATTGTGGAGAGTTGAAAGTCACACAAGTTTAAAGAAAACTTAATAGCTAAAAACCATGCATTCTGACAGTCATAAATTAAACTGCAGCTGTCGTGGCAGTGGAGGTGATTATTAGCTTTTGGTTAGTGATGATTCATGCAGAGAAGATTTCCAACCACTGATCAGACACCTGTTCAAAAGTCCATGACAGAAGGCAGAAGAGGCACAAGTAAACACATCCTTTATTCAAGTGAAAGTACAAGTACTTGTGTATAAAAAGAGGTAAAAGCAGAAGTACTGAATCAACTTTTTTACCCAAGTAAAAGTGAAAAACTACAGGCTCTGAACCTGAACCTCACCTTTTCTCCACGCTCGAGTCTCCCTGTCTTGTGTGTTTCATCTTGGTATGCGTTGTACATTGTTTTTTTTATCTTGTTAGGTCTGTTGTGCGTGAAATGCACTGATGGATACACTCAGGAATCGTCTTTTTGATGTGCTGTTGTCTGATCTATTTGGGTTGAAATTGGTCTTGATGTTGGGAAGGCGGCACGCAATGATGCAAAATAAAAAATAATCAATAATTCCCCTCAGTTGGATTAAAACTAAAGTAACAAGCCTGTTTTACAAATGTGATGAGTGCAGTGTACAGATATTTGTGTTAAAATCCAATAAGTAAAAGTGAAATGTTCTTACTTCATTACATCCCACCTCTGACAGAAAGTATAAATACTAGTGCTCCATAAAATAAACATACAATTTTGGCTGAGATAAAAGTAATTGTTTCTATATCAGGGATGTGTTATGATTTTCGAATTTGTGAAGTCATTATAAAAAATCAAGTAGTGATGTGACTATCTGCGAATGATGGTCAAATAGTTTCCAGTAAATATCAAGCAGTATTTTTGCTTGAATGCCCATCCCTAACGTATATGAAACATAGAAACAGCTTTTGTGAATTACCTATGAAACAGGTGTAATGTTATTATGTGGAGAATTGAAGTAGCTAACAAATGTATTAGTTAGAAAAAATTAGTTATCATTTAAATTTTATCTTCAAACACTGAAGAATTTAGCCACTTCATTATCCCGTATTGTGTTTTATGGTGATGGCAGTCAAACACATGACTTTATGTGACTTATATCACATTTATATTCTTTATGTCACACTGTAATGTGTTACATTGTAGTGTGAGGCCACATGCAGACCGCAGGGTCCTCCACCACACTGTGACTCATGAATGAAACACATTCACTCATGTAAACAAATAGAGCTCATGTGAGCCGTCATCATCATTTCATCATTATCAGTGCTCCGACTGACACAGCCTGTGTGTGTGTGTGTGTGTGTGTGTGTGTGTGTAGGATGGGAGAGGCTGGAGTTTGTGGTTTGTGTCATATTTTCCTCATACAAACACACACAGACACTTGTCAGCATGATGATTTATGGAAATACAGCAACATTCATACCAGCTTATGTAGCTAATTGGGTGTTTGTGTTGTAAAAATACAGTTATTTATTTAGTTGTTAAATTATTGCTTCACTCAAAATCCCTCATTTAAAAGCATGTGTTTTTGACTTCTAGATTCAATTTAAGCATCTTTGTTGTTCCAGTTGTGTGATTGCTGCAGTGTATCAGTCAGAAGCTGCTATGAACTGTGTCTTTCCAGCCCTTGAATTAGCTTTTTTAAATGTATGTTCTTTTTAATCAGAGGGTTTCATTGAGATGTCTTTTTAAGGAGCCTGCAAGCAACTTTTAGACGTTGAGAAAATAAACATGAAGACAAAAACACTAAAACACTAAAACAAATTGCAAAATACAGTATACATGTTCCAGAAACCAAACCAGAACAACAACAGGCTGTGGAACTACAAAATTTATAAAAAATTAAAAAAAAAAAAAAACAGGACAAAACATGAAAATATGAAGCAGCACTGGCATGGCTTTGATTAGAGTCCATAGACATTTCACTTTCTGTTTACATCTGCAAAATGGTAATTTGCTTGCATCTTGGTAAGAGACAGTCATAACAATGAGGGAGAGAAAAACATTTTTCTTCTCCTTCCAGAGCATTGACACAAACACAAAACTGCACGATACGAGGCAGACAGGCGCTCGAAGACTGACATGCCTTGAAAAAAGGCTCAAAGAGGCAGGCTCTCATTAGGACAGACTCTCTGAAAGACAAATAACAGGGGAACAGATAAAGTACACAGACTGAAAAATTGGCCTTGGCTGGAAAAAAAATGGGGGGGAAATGAAGTGAGGGAAGGTGGAACAAATGAGCGACTGAGTAAAAAACTAAAAAAGCCTGCAGTTTCTCATTTTCTCCCAACTCAGTGTTCTGAGAATAACCCAGTTTCTAAGGCGGATGCCAGAGCTTTACAGTACAGTAGCAGCAGAAGTATGACAACATTTGGCATGGCGGAGCAGGGAGTTGGTCTGTTTCTGGGTTTAGGGAAGTGTCTGGAATCTCAGTGGGGAACGGATAGAAATCCAAGGCATCACCCAGGGTGGGGTCCAAACCACAGAGCTGCAGAGTGCAGAAAGGTCATTCCATCTGAATGGAAACTTCTCTCTCTGCTACACTCATTGCACACACTGGACGTTTTGTCCCCTGTGATGAAGACAACAGCGTCAGTTGTGCGTCTGTCCTCTGTCATTTGCTTTCCATTTGATTATTTCTTAATTTCTTAGTAATTTAAAGTTATATTATGCAGAATTTTCCTAAAAATGTACTGACTCATGATCAAATCATCATCACTTACGACCCACTACAAGTGTGTGGTGGTGTCTGTATCTGCAGAGACCTTGACCTCTGTCTATATTTTGTTTTGGTTTTTTTAAATATATTTTGCTGTGTTTGGGTGTTTCCTGGGGTGTCAGCATCTGGGCAGTGGTGTGTATCCCAATAACAGCACACAGGTTATGAAGTCAGGACTCCATAAAGAACGATGCAACCAACCCTTACATCACTGTCTCCGTCTCTCTCCTCTGCTTTCTAACTGTGAGAGCTATAAAGATAGATACACACATGCAGACAGAGCAGATTGGGGTGACGCAGCAACAGGATGAAGGTTCACTTCAACTGTATTCACAAACAATCAGAAAATAACATTTCATTTACCTTTAATTTTTTCATTAAATCACTCAGTCAATCTTGCTGTAAATGTTTCGATAAAGTATTTGCTTACTCATTCATACATCCATTCCTTTGTTCGTTTGGGAATTTCATAGAAGATCTCAAACATAACTGATCACATAATTAGAAAATATAAGGAATTTAAATGACAGTGATTGGCCTAAGGAGGGTTATGTCAAGGATTTCTGTGGAATTTCTCAGTCTCCTGCTGTCCATATGTCCACATCCCATGTGTTAACTGAGATACCAGACACCAGTCCTAATATTTCTACAACAAAATGAAACATCTCGCTGCAGTTTTATAGTTGTTTTCTGATTAATTTTCAGATTAGTTGAAGGTAAACAGATACATTGTTAATTTGCCTTTATTACTTGCCCTTATTAAATACATACATACTAGAAAATACATCTTACTCTATCTATATGTATGTATGTATGTATGTAATTTGCATATCTTGAGAACCGTTCATCTGATCTGCCTCACACTTGGTGGTTGTATCTCTGGGGACCCAAAAAAGTGCAGTGCCGAACTTTGAATGATCCAGCGAACAGTGCTCTGTGGAGTAGCTGGGGTGAGGAGCTATAGACGTCATCAGTTACGAAAACGACACATCACCAACGTGACTGTGCCCAGTCAAAACATGATTCCCCTGGAGAACAAGCTTCAGCTTATAAACCTCACCCTCGATCATCTAAAGTGTTTAAGTATTTTAGACAGAGAGCAACTGTAAACATGGAAGAAATATGCATCTCTAAATTGCTTGGCTGTTTTAAATTGCATAGGAAAATTGTTATATGGATTTCCTGTGTTAATTCACTTTCCAAACAAACTACTACTACAGGATTTCATATTGAGAAGGAAGATGAACAGTTAACTGAAGCATCAGAGTTTAAAAGCTGAAGTGCCACTGATCAACACACTAAACTCGTACCAGCTACATGGGGTCTGACCTATACAGCTAAGAGAGAAAATACAGTTTCTCTCCAGAGATAAATTAGACTAAACATACTGTATGTGTCAGCCATGTGCGCTGAAGGAAACCACCATGATACATCACAAAACAGCCTTTCCGTCTGGTCTGTTTCAAGCAGCTCTGCCCATTATACTCTGGAACCTTTAACTCAGAGACACTCAGCCAAAATCCTAACCATGATCTTAACTACAGTGGATGGGATGTGTTGTGATGTGCTGAAAGCGGTGCATTCATCCAGGCTGGACTTTGGGTTGGACCACATTCAGTGAATTGATGCGTTCAAGCTGAAAAACCACAATGACTCACAGCTCTTCATACAGTACACCACTTCTCGTTTAATTAACTGCTTTAAGACCACTGCAACTCATCAAGTGAAATCATCAAAGACACGCTCAGCTTATGTTTTTATTCATGCACGCTGGAGGAATAACGGATGGAAAGATCATATGAATTTGTGATGAATGACAGCACTCCTTCTTTCTCCTGTCCTCAGTGATATCCTGAATGGTTCTGCAGTGTGTGTTTACCGAATGGAGGACGTCGTTCGGGCTTTCAAGGGAAACTTCCTGCATAAGGAGGGACCTCAGTATAAGTGGGCAGAGTTCACAGGCAAGGTGCCCTACCCGAGACCAGGAACTGTAAGTTAATGCTCAAAACTCTAGTGAAGTTCTACAGAAGTAAACATACACATGACAGCTATACTCAGATACTGGGACAGAGCCAGTCAGTTAAAGAAAATAAATCACCTTATTTTCTTTCCAGTATGACGATTAAATGTTGTTTTTAAAGTACACCAAAAGTATTGAATAGAAATTTCTGTCTTCCAAACATTATTCTTCCTTTCTTCTAAAATCTCTATTTCTTTATTTTTCTTTGTCTCGCAGTGTCCCAGCAGTACGTATGGAAGTTACAGCTCAACCAGAGAGTATCCTGACGATGTCATCTTCTTCAGCAGGACTCACCCGCTGCTGCAGGTTCAGCTGACATTTCCATTTATTAAATTACACCAATCTAATTTAATTAGATTTTGGCCTGTTTTGCAGTGAGGTCAAGCAGACGTTGTCTCTTTATTTTTGCCTGAATTCTCACATCAGATTAAGAAATTAAATAAGATGCCAAGGAGAACTCAACTGATAGACGATAATGATAATGAAATGATAAATGATAAGTTTAACATTTCTCATGTATTTTGTGATTAGAAAATTCAAAACCCTAAACTCTGACGCTGTTTTAGGAAAACGTCCTGCCGCTGGGAGAGCGCCCCCTCCTGGTCAGAGTGGGTGTTCACTACAAGTTCAGCAAACTGCTGGTGGACAGAGTGGAGGCTGTGGACGGCACATACGATGTCCTTTTCATTGGCACAGGTAGAGTGTGTGTGATGGACCGTTTCTTTTAAGTTTTTGACGGTGTAGGATTCTGTCTGCTTGACGTTTTAACCCCAAGATGCATGTTGTTTCAATAAAACGTAAAGATTTCTCTTTTCTTCTGCAGACTCAGGCCTTGTGCTGAAGGCCATCCATCTGCCCAGAGAACACGGTCAGAGTCAGGAGGTCACTCTGGAACAGCTGCAGGTTTTTCAGGTACAGCAAAAACATAATGTCATCTCCTCATTAGGGATTTTTGCATGTTTTAGCCCATTTATTATAAACTCAAACTTAATTTGCATTAAGCTTAACGTTCTGCAAATACAGTTGTTGTGTTTCAGACGCAACGTATTTTTCCTGTCTTTCATGTTGGTTTTCATCCATTTCTTAGTGGTATGAAATTAAATATCAGACCATACAAACTTGAGTTACAGTATTGTGGAGAAACAATGCAGACAGACTTTTCAAATCAGTCTGCACTGAAGACCGCATTACCACTCAACAAAAATAAATGCAAACATGATGTTCACTGTGATGAAGGAGTTTCAGTGGACAGCCTACTGTTCATACCATATGGAAATGAATGGAAACAAATGCCTTAAACAGTCTGAAACACCACAGCAATGTAAAGCATGGTGGTTTTCTAAAAACAGAAAGCAATGATTTGCAAATACTTTTACAACCCATATTCAATTGAATACAGTACAAAGACAAGATATTTATGTTCAAACTGATAAACTTTTTTTGTAAATATACACTTGTTTTGAATTTGATGTCTGCAACAAGTTTCAAAAAAGTTGGGACAGGAGCAACAAAGGAACACCTGTTTGAAACGTTCCACACGTAAACAGGCTAATCGGTAGCAGGTGATAGTATCATGATTGAGTAAGAAAGGGGCTCGTTCACAAGCCAGGGAGAGGCAAGGCTCACTACTTTGTGAAAAACTTTGTGGGCAAATAGTCCAACAGTTTAAGAACAGTATTTAGGTATATTACTACATGGGCTCTGGAACACTTCTGAAAACAATTTGTCGCTGCATCTACAAATGCAAGTTAAGACTCTAACATGCAAAGCGAAAGCCATATATCAACATCTTCCTTAAACTCAGCTGACCTCTTTAGGCCCAAGCTCATCTGAGATGGACTGATGCAAAATATTGTTACCAGTGCAAAGTTCAAAAACTAACATCTGTAATAGAATGGGGGTGTATTTGCACCCGTTGTATCATGGTTAATTGTCACATGTGTACCCACATTAAGGCTGAAAGGTACATGCGGGTTTTGGAGCAACATATGCTGCCACCCAGACAGCTGCTTTTTCAGAGACGTCCCTGCTTATTTCAGTGAGACACCAAGACACATTTTGCGTGTGTTACAACAGCGTGGTGTCATAGTAAAAGAGTTCAGGTATTTGACTGACCTTCCTGCAGTCCAGACCTGTCTCCCATTGAAAATGTGTGGTGTATTATGAAGCACAAAACAGAACAGACGCCCGAAACTGTTGAGCAGCTGAAGTCATATATCAAGCAAGAATGGGAAAGAAATTCACTTTCAAAACCTCAACAATTAGTGTCCTCAGTTCTTACTGAGTGTTGTTAGAAGAAAAGGTGATGTCTCACAGTGGTAAACATGACCCGTCCCAGCTTTTTTGAAACATGTTGCAGACATCCAATTCAAAATGAGTGTATATTTACAAAAAAACAATAAAACTACTCATTTTGAATATTAAATATACTACTAAGTTGCAACGTTCAATTTAATGTAAGTTGAAAAGTATTTGATATTCAATGCATTATATTTTATTTACATTTTTCAGTGTCCCAACTTTTTTGGAATTAGGATTTGTATTTAAAAAGATGCAGCTGACAAAAACACTGGTATGCTCCTTTAAATGCGAGTGCACAGAGGAAACCGTTAAATTCAGCATGATCACGTCTCCCATTATACCAACACATAAATGTCCTGTATATCATTACATGCAAAATCTCGTAAACACTTTCAACAAAAGATTGTTACTGTACCACGACTCTAAACACATTCAGCACAAAAGCACTACAGCTGCAAATAGTTATCATGTTAGACAACCACAGTTAGATATTAATTCCACTGGAGGCTCAAATTCAAAATTCAAGAAAAACTGTATCCACTGATGTGGTTGAGATTTCTTTGTCTGAAAATGTTTTTCTGCTCTCTATTGTAAAATATGTCCTCTGTGAAACCCTTTTAAAGTGATATGGAAACGGGTCTGATCACCAGACTATGAGATCAGTTCTCTGAATTATTAAAACTATTGTGGTTTGCAGCCGCACCCACAAATTTAGCTTATTTATTCCTTTGAAATCGATTCATTATGTTGACCC